>QRFJ01000196.1:1254960-1305165 GCA_006176705.1 Cocos nucifera
GCTCCAAAGTTGATCATGTTCAATGACAATATACCTCTACATCTCATCTATATACCATACCAATATCTCCACATTCCTTGATTAAGAGGACAACCAACCTATATGGTATACAATAATCTACACTCGATAAACATTATCATCATAGGTAACAACGTATCATTTGGTCTCGAACATATGTAAAAACTAATTGATAAATTTTTTCTTTATTGAATCTAAATAGTCCTAAGAACTTTATCACAACATAAAAGTTCTAAAAGAAAGATGTATATTTATGATGAAAAAGCTAGAATAAATATTTTATTTATAATAAATTATTTTTATTTATAAGATTAATACAACTATCAACAGGCTAATGATTGACTTTGGAACATATTTTTCAACACTCTTTCCATTCAATGGGATGCTCTTATGGTGTGTAGGGATGCCACTTGTGATGATTTTCATAAAGAAGAACATCAAAAAAATAAATTTATTTTCTACAAAACCCTAGATCCAAAATTTCTAGGATATATTTTGTGTTACATGTAAAATTATTTAGATTATGAAAGTTGTTTCTATATTTAAACTAGAATTTTATGGTATGCGTATATGCTTTGAATAATGTTTAGATTTAAAATAGTTTTGACATCTAAACATAAACCCATTTCATGATATACTTAATTAAAAATTAAGATATGAAATTGATCAGATCTAAAATTTATGAAATGAAGATCTAAGATAATTTCATAAAACATAGGTTCAAGGTATGGGTAGCTTAATTAGATCTAGTATGAGTGGTTGATTAAACTGAATCAAGTATCGATTAGGATAGGAACAAGAGTGCTCTAGATAAGCTTAAATAGTTGTAAGTTTGGTCAGATCGATTAACAGCCATATATTATCAATCAACTAAAGACCTAATTTAGCTCAGCATTTTAAGCCAAAATTATAGGTTAATCTAATTGATTCTTATTGACCAATTGCTATCTAAGGTAAGTCTGATAGTTTTGACCGATGGTCATTAATTAGGAGCTACTCGTATAGATTGAACCTATGGTGAGTTAATGGCATATCCCTCCCACCGATCACACTTACCTAGCCAATTTGGTTGATTAAGTTTTGAATTAGGTTGTTAATAATTCAAGCTAGCCTATACTATTAGGTTAGTCATAATCATTATGACTAATTAAGTATGAAAGCTAAATCAAATCTTTCTATAAAATATTAAGTCTTGCGATCATCCATCATTGTAGTTGTACGGACCTTTTTCAGGGTTGATTGTTCTTGGCTAGATACAATGATTCAGTTGCACCAAAAAGATGCAACCCTGCTATTAGGCATGAGGTGTTGTGGGATAGAGAAGGGGTTGAGCTCAATATTTTAGATACGGTGAGGGTCCTAATCATGACTCCATCTCGTGCAAATGGTGCATCTGACTTAACTAAGAAGTGAAGCAATATTCTGGGTATGATGAGCTTCATGAATTAGAGATCAGAGTTGGTTGCAACATATTTAAAAAAATATTAAATAAGAGTTGTTCACTCATCAAATGACCCATCTCCAAGAACTATTAGGTGAGGTGATGAGCCAATCGATGAGACTGCAGCACTGATTAGAAATCTTTGATCATGGAGGTTTTCGTATCTCTACCAAAGAAGTAAAAGAGATCTAAAAAAATAATGAAAGCATAAATTTATTTTTAAAATAAAATTTTTAAAATAAATTAGTTAAGTTAATTATAAAATTTAATTAAAAATTTTGACTCTCTTTAGGAACCATGTCTGCTTCAAACCCCCTAGCCAGAATCCAAGAAACCAATAGATTGATCAGACCAAATTTTAAGGATTGGCTCCAAAATTTAAAAATTATTTTAAGTTCCAAGAAATTAGTTTGTGTCCTTGATCAGGATCTTTTCCCTCTTCTAGTCCATCCGATCGCTTATTAGAGAGCATCTCACGAAAAGTGGTTGGACGATGATAACAAGGTTAGGTGCTACGCGTTGGCATCAATGTCTAACGAATTGCAGTACAACACGAGGATTGCTAGGCAAATACTGGCTTACCTACAAGAGTTGTCTGGTGGGTAGAGTGGCGTAGCTCACTATGAAGTATTCAGATGACTCTTTAAAGTATAGATATGTGATGGATAGTTGGTCCATAATCACTATTTGATAATGATCAAGGACCTGAAGGAGCTTGAGAAGCTTGGAATATCCATGAATAAGGACTTGCAGATTGATCTTATTCTGCAGTCCTTGACTGATTCATATGAGCAATTTATAGTAAAATTTTATGTAAATAAGATCCAGTGCATCTTGACCGAGCTTATGAACATGCTGGTCACCATTGAGCATATCTTGAAGAGTTAAAGGGGCTCTGTACTTATTATTGAGTGAACTTCTTCTAAGAGAAAGTTTTTTGAAAAACAAAAAAAGTCCATGAAGAAATAAAAAATAAAGCGGCAATGAAGAAGCAGACGAGAAGAAGGTAGAACCAAAGAAAAAAGCCATAAAAAAAAAAAAGTAATTTCGCGTTTGCGAATACAGATGGTATTAGAACAGAAGCAGGAAATTGCCCCCAGCTACCTGAGTGACATTGAAGAATAAGATGAAGATGAACCTTCAGAAGATATGTTCATCATTAGAAATAAATCTATGTTGGAAATACCGCGATCTTCCACATGGATTCGAAGTGGCATGGTGATCAGCCAAACAACAAGAAAGAACCTCTCAGAGATACTTGAAGCATAAACAAAAATTCAAGGAATAGGAAGAAAAAGATTTTTGAAAGAAAAGATTTTATTAAGTATATCTCAGCTTACTACAACTTGACCTATTTTCAGTATATATACTTTAAAAGGTCAAGCCCAAGCTCATAGAAAAATTTTCAAATCCAAATAATCCAGTACATAAAATAATAACTCCAAAAATTGAGCCGACCTATTTAGACTAGATGCTAACTCGATTGGGTCGACTCTAGTCTAGCTGAGTACCCATGTGTATGCCAGCCAAAAATAGCAATTTCTTATCTGAATTTTTCTCTGAGACTAGCCGACTAGTCCTGGACTGAGAGCCTAGTTGTCCAACTTAGCAACTCAGTTCTAGGATAAGCCAACGTCAATTTTTGAACTTTGCACTAGGAGAGCTGATTTTTCTTTGACTCTGCTCTCACCTTTTCATGACTATCTCGTCATATTTTCATGACTTGGAGTTGCCACTTCTGAGCTCACATTCTCAACTTCATGCTTCTAAGTCTTTATAAACTTATCTCTTCTCAACAAAACCAATCCTGCCATAACAATCTTCTAAACAGTAATCTCTTAAAAGTATCCTTCATGATGCCATAACGATTAACTCTTCTTACTGTATAGACAGACTTCATGCAGTTCCACCTTCGCCTTCCTTCCACCAGCGCTCTTCTAAATCGCTATGGTACCTCACCGTCTATATGTCTTGTTGCGTGCGCATGATAGATTGGGTTCTTCTTGTGTCAATGAGTAAGCACCTCTGACTATACTGAATAGTGGTAAGCACTACTGCTGCTTATCCTTCCAACTCACATTCATTGACCTCCGCAAGTCAAAGGGCTTTTCTTATTGTTAAAGCCTTCGTTATGCCAATGTACTCGACCTCTATGGTAGACACAGACCATGATTGGCTGAAGAATTAATCTACCAACAGAATACCCAGTCTACCATAATACGCAGAAGAGATATTCCGGTAAGGGAGAGTGGATATCGATAGAGGCTAGACACTTGCGTGGCTAGATCCAGAACCTTCCGCTGCTTACAGGATCATCAATGGATAATAGGATTATCCTACATCAAGGTAAATTAAATTTGATTTAACTTATCTATATTTTATTTTGATTATTAAAATAATAAAATTTAGATCTAAAACATCTCAGATCTGATTTAGATCAAAGAAAAAAAAATTGAAATATATCTCTTGATCCGATCAAATCTGAACGAACCTGGTCTAAAAAATCAGGATTTTCCTTTAATCCAAAGGTCTGGTGATTATTGACTAATGAAATTATCATTCATAAAATGATAATTTGGTTAAGTCTTTTTGATGGTGGTTAGATTGGCCGACCAAAGTCGGGCCTGATCATTTATTGGTTCGATAAGACCAAATATGGTTATATTAATAGTTGGACCTAATCGAACCTTTTTTAGTGGAGGCCAAAGCCTACTGCTTAGGTCTATGGGGCAAAATCAATGTTACTAGAAGTTGTTTAGAGAAATAATTGATTTTGAATCTACCCATAGGTGCACATGGGTTGACCAACCAAAGTTAGGCTCATGTGTAGTCTATGTGAATTCTAGTACCCATTAAGAAATTAGAGTAATTTTTTGAATTGGAGGTAGAGGCTACCAATTTGTATAAAATAGTAGAAGAACCTTTAGACTGAAGTCAAAGTCTTTAGGATTAATAATTCATATACTAATTAGGTTTGGTTTTCTTTTTTGTACAGACATGGCCACTAACCTATCACTCCGATTATTATTAGACCATGATAAATTAATGGGATCCAACTATGATAGCTGGTATCGTAAGTTGAAAATCATCTTGAGGCATGAGCGGATCCTTTATGTGGTAACGGATCGAGCACCTGAGGAGCCAGCCTCGAACGCTAGGAGAGCGGTCCGAGATATTTATCTAAAGTGGCTCAATGATCATACCACCGTTCGATGTATAATGCTGGCGGCAATGAATGATGAGTTCAGGCATAGGTTTAAAAATGCACAGCCATAGGAGATGCTTCAAATATTGAACAACTCTTTTGGCACATCGAACGATGTTGAAAGGCATAAAATAAGTTGTGCCATTTTCAACACTCAGATGAGGGATGGGGTCTCAGTCATCGATCATGTATTGTATATGATCAAGATGATTGAGTGCCTTAGCAAGTTGGGCTTTCTCTTGCATGAGCAGCTCGGTAAGGATGCAATCATTAATTCTTTGCCCAAGTCCTTCCTCTCCTTTCTAACTCATTTTAGAATGACAAAGCCTACAGTGAACTACCACGGCTTGTTGGGGTTGCTGCAGAACTTTGAGAAGGATCACCAACTCCACAAAGAGATGGTGAATATAGTGGAAGGATCTTCTTCTGATCGTCGATCCTTTAAGAAAGGAAAGAAGAATAAGAAGAAAAAAAATAAGAAGGTGCGACTGCATGCTGGAACAACTGCACAGGGTCAGACCAAGAAGTGCAAGCTTGACCAGAGTCAGGCAGAGTGCTTCTTTTGTAAGAAGCAAGGGCACTGAAAGAGAAACTATCCTTTGTACATTGCCTCCCTAGATCCAAACAAGCCAAGGAAGAAGCAAGTGGTTGGTGGGCAAGATAATTATATGATAACATCTTGCAATTTTTTCTTATTTGATTCTACTGCCTGGGTATTAGATATTGAAAGCTTTTATCATATTTGTAATTCTATGCAGGGCTTGCAGGTCAGTAGGAGATTTGATCAAGATGAGAGGTTTCTAAATGTTGGAGATGGAATATAAGTTTCAATTCTAGCTTTAAGAATTATGAACCTTGTAATCAATTCAAATAAAGTTATTCTTAATGAATGTCATTATTGTCCAACTTTCTTATTGAATGTCATTTCTATAGGCCTTTTAGCCATGAATGGTTTTGAAATATTAATAATTTTTTTTTTTGTAATGTCATTTTGAATGGTATTATAATTTTGATTGGATAATTGAATAACAAAATTTATTTACTTTCTATGCTTGTTAACATGGTTCAATCCTCCAGTAAATGCACTAGAATTAGTAATGTGTCTAATGTCTACCTTTGGCACTGTAGGCTAGGTCATATTAGCAAGAATAGAATTAATAGGTTAGCTCAAGAAAAAAAATTTGAGGTTAGTGATTGTGAGTCACTTCCGACCTATGAGTCCTATCTTCTTGGTAAGATGACCAAGTCATCTTTTACTGAAAAAGGTGAATGAGCCACTGAACTCTTAAGTTTAGTATATTCGGATGTATGTGGACCCATGAGCTCAAGTGCCAGAGATGGATATTTCTACTTCATAACCTTCACAGACAATCTATTGAGGTATGGGTATGTCTATTTAATAAAGCATAAGTTAGAGTCGTTTAAAATGTTCAAACTATTTTGAAATGAGGTAGAAAAGTAAACTGAGAAGAGTACTAAAACTCTTCGATCTGACCGAGGGGAAGAGTACCTTTCCAATGAGTTTCTGACATATCTTGGAAAGAACGAGATTCTCTCTCAATGGACTCCTCCTGGAATACCATAATATAATGGTGTGTCTGAAAGAAGAAATTAGATCCTATTGAACTTGGTTCGATCCATGATGGGGTTTGTTGGTTTGCCGATCTTCCCATAGGGATATGCACTTGAGTTAGCTTGTTACATTCTAAATAGGATTTCGAGTAGATCTGTTTATAAAATACCATATGAAATATGGATAGGGCATAAACCAATGCTTTCACACCTTAGGATTTGGGGGTGTCCGACTTACGTCAAATATTTGATGACAGATAAGCTTGAACCTAGGTCTGATAAGTGTAATTTTATAGGTTACCTAAAAAAAATCAAAGGATACTACTTCTACCTTACTGATGAGCAAAAAATATTTGTCAGCCTTAAAGCAGTCTTTTTAGAAAAGAAGTTCCTTGGTGAAGAAACTAATGCCTCTAAGGTCAAACTTGATGAAGTATGATAGGTGGAAGAACGGACACAAATTATTGAATCTGAGCTAGATCTGATTAGATTAGACCCATAATCCATTGTAGAAGCATCCTTAAGAAGATCTGGTAGAGTACCATATCAATTGGATAGAAACTATAGTTTTCTGATCTGAGATGGAGATCCTATTGAACTCGATGAGAACGATCAGGACTTAATCACCTATATGAATGTAATACAGAGATCCGACTTTAAGAAATGACTTGAGGCCATGAAATTCGAGATAAAATTTATGAAGTTCGATGAGGTATGGACATTGATTGATCCATCCGAAAGGGTAAAACCCATAGGGTGTAAGTGGATCTTCAAGTGGAAAAGAGGTGTAGACGGAAAGGTGGAGATCTATAAAATTCATCTAATTACCAAGGGATATCATCAATGTTATGGTATTGACTATGATGAGACATTCTCTCCTATGGCAATGCTCAAATCTATTTGGATAATGCTTGCCATAGCTGTCCATCTGAACTATGAAACCTAGTAGATGGATGTGAAAATAGCTTTTCTGAATGGAGAGCTGGATGAGGAGGTGTATATGATACAACCTGAAGGTTTTACGTTCATAGATGAGTATAAGATGTGTAAGCTTCAAAGATCCATTTATGGACTAAAGCAGATATCTCAGAGCTAGAACATATGATTTGATAGAACAATCAAAATGTATGGCTTCATTAAGAACGAAGAGGAGCCCAGCATATAGAAATAGGCTAATGGTCTAATAATAGTATTCCTAGTATTGTATGTGGATGACATGCTCTTAATCGAAAATAATATTCCTGCGTTATAAGGAATAAAAATCTGACTGTCATCATAGTTCTCCATAAAAGATCTGGGAGAAGCTTCCTACATCCTAGGGATGAAGATCTAGAGAAATAGATCTAAAAGATTATTTGGATTGTCCCAGTCCACGTACATTGATACTATGCTGAAACGGTTCAGCATGAAAAATTTTAAGAAAGGCTATCTATTGATAGGCCATGGAATTTTTCTTTCAAAGAGGGATTGTCCAACAACACCTCTAGATAGAGAGCGTATGAATAGAATATTATATGCTTATGCAGTAGATTCTATAATGTACCCATGACATGTATGCGTTCAGATGTGGCATACTTACTAAGTGTAGTGAGTAGATACCAATCTAATCCAGGGAAGAATTATTGGAAGGTTGTTAAAATCATCATGAAGTATTTAAAAAATACTAAGGATCAGTGGCTTGTATATGGTGAATCGGATTTAAAACTTATGGGGTTCATAGACTTCAGTTTCTAGTCTGATCATGATAATAGTAAGAGTATGTTAGAATATATATTTACCCTTAGTGGTGGGGCCGTCTGCTGGAAGAGTTTCAAGCAGCATACTATGGTCGATTTAGTTTGCGAGGCGATGTATGTCGCTGCATCAGATGCTGCGAAAGAAGCGGTATGGCTAAGAAAATTCATCACCGATCTTGGAGTAGCATTTTCTCTTGATGGTCCAGTTTTGCTCTATTATGACAGCTCTGGAGCCATTGCTCAGGAGAAGGAACCAAAGGCACACCAGCAGACAAAGCATATTCTACGCCGCTACCATCTTATCTGAGAGATTATGGATCGAGGTGACATCGACCTTTAGAAGATCGATAAAAAGGAGAATCTGGCTGACCCATTCATTAAAGCTATTACGGTGAAGAAGTTCGACGACTTTAAGTCGAAGATAGGTATTAGATACTGCACTGATTGGCTTTAGTCCAAGTGAAAGATTGTTGGAAATATGTTCCAAAGCCAATTATCAGTCTATTGATGGTTGAGCCATATATTTATAATTATATATGAATTATAAATAAATAAAAATTATTTTGGTATTTTTTATCATAAATTCTGTTGTCTTCTGATGAACTCCTGTGTTGTAATGAAGTTCTTAGGACTATCTAGATTCGGTAAAGAAGGATTTATCATTTAGTCCTTAAATAGTTCACGATCAAATGATCCATTATTACTTAGAATGATAATATTTATCAAGTATAGATCATTGTGTGCCATATAGGTTGGTTGTCCTCATAACCAAGGAGTGTTGAGACACTGATATGACATGCAAGTGAGATGTATGGGTACATCTGCACTGAACGTGACCAACTTCGGAGCTTTTTTCTATCAAGATTAGCTTCAATGGAATATGAGTATAAATGTTCCTTTGACCTGAGATCACCATGGTGACTTTCAAGCAACTCACTATGTTTTGGTGATGGACTATCTGAATTTCTAATTCAGTGATAGAAGATTTTTAGGCCCAGTCAAGTACTTATGGGGTCGGTGCGTGTATCAAGATGGGATTGATCATCCTGATTTCAAGAGTTATGTTTAATTGTATTTCAATTTAGCAAAATCTTGGCCAGGATAGTCTTAGTGAGGAGTCATGAGAATAATTGCTTTGAGACACGATATGGATGTATTTTCTAAGATTGATAGTTTAACCCTGAGTCATCTATTACATAGAGGTCATAGGGATGAATTATACGGTAATCATATTCGTGTAGGTTCTGAATATTGTGATTACGATTATTCGACCTATCTGGATGTTGGGTACCATTGCTAGATGGTCACTTCGATTAGTATAGAAATTAGTTTTTGTGCTATCGGCTTAGGTTCGGACTTGTGGGGTCATACACATTAAAAGTTCCTATCAGATCTGATGGCTGATCAAGAATCTCATTGGTCTGGGACTCTATGGTCAAGAGTTCTACTGGATTGAGACTCTATGATAAAGAGTCCTACTAGACTGAAACTCTGAATCCTATTTGTCTGGGACTCTCTGATCATGAGTTCTGATAATTTAGGATATTATGGTCAAGAGTCCCACTGGACTGAGACTCTATAACCAAGAGTCCTATTGGACTGAGACTCTGAGTTCTACTCATCTGAGACTCTCTGATCAAGAGTTTCACTAGTCTGAGACTCTATGATCATGAGTTCGATTCATTTGGGACATTGGGTTCAAGAGTTTCACTGATTTAGGACTCTTCAAGAGTTTCATGTTGATAGGACTCTATTGCCTAGTAATCCATTCGATTTAGATTTAGATATTTTTAGAAGATTAATTAGCAATTTGATTATTGATTAGCTCAATTTGATTGAGCGATGAGGATTTGATCTAGTCCAATTGAATTTGACTATTGGATTTGATCCAATTAGGTCATGAGCTGACCTAATCGCTATGGGAGTTTTGACCCTGATTTAATCAGGACCTAGATCTAATTAATTTCTAATTAAATTAAAATTTTATTAAATTAGTCTAAGCCTAATTTGTTTGGGTTTAACCTAATTTAATTGGATCTAAATTAATTGATTTGGTTGGAACTAATTAGGATCAAGTCAAATGAAGTTTGAATTCAAATTCTCCCATGTGCCCACCATTTTTGACTTTTCCGCTCTGCTTCCCATGCCCTCCCTTTTGTTTGTCAAATATTTTTGAAGAAATAAAAATATACACAAGTAGAAGGAGAGTCCTTCTGTGTGTTAAACACAAGGGAGGGGGTGTTGGATAAGGATAAGAGGCTTATTTGATTTTTGAAATCAAGTGAGTGGTTAAAACTTCTCAACCACTCAACCCTTATCATTTTCCATGCAGTTTTCTCATGGTATTCATGTCAATAAATTATGAGAATTTTTGTGCATGCAGGAGGATAGGTTGGAATTATATGATAAAAATTTTAGAGTGTTTGGGCATTAGTTTTGGCTGAAAAAAATTTTAGAGTGAAGGTGAACAGGATCCTATAGCACTTTACTTTTTCTTCATGCATCTCTTCTCTTATAATTTTCACCTCTAAGGATATCCTATTTCTAGATATGATCTAAATAGAGATTATATATCTAAAAGTCATCTTTTCATAAAAACTTATTTCATAAAAAAAAATCGACACAGAGAGGGCCTGATAGGATTTTTAGTGTGTTAGGATTTTTGGGCCGAGTGAAATCCTAGATTTGGGAATATGAATTCGGGTGGAGAGATCAAGTGCTGTGAGCATTGGATCTTCGCCAAACTTGAAACACATCTTCATCATCCTCCTATATTTATATTTTTATTTTTTAGAATACCTAAGAAATTAGAAAGTATACAATCGATCGGATTAATCATGATTAACCATCAAAGGCTCCGACGAGGAGCTAGCACTCTAGTGAGGCTGATTGAGACCAGGAGCTCCGTGTGGACCAACCGTAGAGACCGAACATATGTGTGGCTATGATGTAATATTAGAGCATTATTTGATAGACTCAGATTATGGTGATCGACTATCCACAAAAAGGTATTGTATTATGAACACGTAGATGTATTAAATAGTTTATTACATAGTTTTATTTTTAGATCTATTGATGTATGCATGTATATTATATTTAGATCCTAATGTGTAGGATTAAATAGTCTAATATGATCAATAGATAATTAATTAAATTAATTATTTTCTACTACATCATTGCTATTTTTAAAATATTTTTTGAAAGTAGCACAGCAAATTCTGTACTATTTTCTTCAGACTGTATAGGAGATAACCTCAACAATACCATATCTGACTGGCCTTCTAATAGTATGTTGGGGTTTGTGCAAAGCCACTCTCACTGGCACATCTCTATCTTATGTTTGTGGCTGCTCCTGCACATCTATCTGAACTACCGGTGCTCTATGTTGATTTTTAATTTAAGATAATACTTTTCTACCCAGCTCTACCTCAATAGGAATACTCCTGTAAGTGGATGTAACCTGCATGCCATCATTCTCTGATTGGCTACTACTGTTCACCTTTATTTTTTTAGTTTTATCTATCTTAGACCTCCTCAAGATGCTCTTCTCATCAAAAATAACATTCCTGCTGATCACTAACTTCTATGCCTGAGAGTCCCATAGTAGGTACCCTTTGACTCCTTGTGGATATTCTATGAATATTATCTTTGGAGATTTTGGATCTAATTTTCTCCTCTCGATTGTCTCAACATGTGCATAGGCTGTGCAACTAAAGACTTTCAGGTGGTCAAGCTTCACCTTCTTCCCACTCCAGACCTCCTTTGGAATGCCTTCATTCAGCTTATGATGAGGAGATCTGTTCACAAGAAAATAAGAAAAAAATTAGAGCATCACTCCAAAAGAACTTTGGGAGTGATGTCTGTAGCCTCAAAATCTATGCCTTCTCTATCAGTATTTGGTTCATCCTTTTCACGATACCATTCTGTTGGGGAGTCATCTTCACTGTGTAATGGCATTTGATGCCATTTTCCTCATAGTACCTCCTGAACTCCAGGCTTGTATACTTTCCTCTATTGTCTGACCTCAGATATTTCACCTATCTTCCTGACTCCTTCTCTACCTCAGTTCTTCAGACTCTGAACTGGGCAAACACCTTTGATTTTTCTTTGATCAGATAAATCCATACCTTTCTTAAGAAATCATCAATAAAAGTGACAAAATATTTTGCCCCACCTCTAGCTGATACAGGAGCTGGTCCCCACACATCTGAGTGCACTAAATTCAGCACTCCCTCGCTATGCTTGATACTTTTGGCAAACTTCATCCTATGCTGTTTGCCAAAGATGCACGACTCACAAAGATCTATACCCTCCTTCAGGGATGGGATCATACCTCTTCTACTTAGCTCTGTGAGCCCACGGTCACTCATATGATCGATCCGATAGTATCATAGCTGATATAAAATCTGCTCCTCCTGTGCCGCTGCTAGCATCTCTGCACTATCATTCACTACCAAGCCTTTTATTCTGTAAAGATTGTTGCTTAGTCTTCTACCTCTCATCACCACCAAAGCTCTCTTAAAAATTTTCAGACATCCACCCCTAGTCTGGCTACTAAAAGCATAATCCTGCTCCTCCAAGTAGCCTAAAGAGATCAATTTTTTTTTCGACTCTGATACATGCCTGACGTTTGATAATGTATGAATGATCCCATCATACATCCTCACCCTGATAGAGCCAACTCCAGCTACTTTGCATGGATGATCATCTCCAAGGCTGATACTTCCATCATTAGCCTTTTGGTAGGTAGCAAACCACTTTCGATGAGAAGTATAGTGGTGCGAGCATGCTGAATCCAATATCCACATAGTATCACACTCTGTGGATCCATTTGATACAACTAGCAGATCTTCTCCACTGCTCATAGAAGTTGTATCATCTTCCTTGCTGGTCTTTCCTTTTTCTAATCTCAAAAGAGGATAATCTCTCCTTAGGTGTCCAGACTGATGACATTTATAATATTTCAATATCATCTTCCTCTGATCCCAAGATTTTGATCTTTCCTTGGATTTTCCTCTTGCCTTCTCCTTTGATCCTTCCTATCTTTCATTCACAGCCAAGATCTTAGACTTAGGGTCACCCTTGCAGATCTTTTTCATTTGCTCATTTGATCTGAGCACACCAACAACCTCTTCATAGTTTAGGTCTCCTTCCCATAAACTAAAGTTGTTATGAGACCATCATACGAACCTGAAAGAGAACATAATGGCAATAATATCCGATCCTCCTCATCGATCTTCATATCCAAACTCATCACCTCAGAACACACCTGATTGAACTTTTGGATATGTGCAACAAGATCTCCATCTTAGAGCATCCTCAGACTATACAGCTATTTCTTCAACCATAGCTTATTGGTCATGTTTTTCTCCATGTATGTATTCTCCAGTCTCTCCCAGAGCCCCTTTGCCGTAGTCTCTATGCAAACCTCAGGCAAAATCTGATCGACCAAGCACATCCGGATTATGCTAAAAGTAGTTTCTTCCAACTCTTTCTAATTCTTAACACTGATCTTTTTTGGGATTTCTTTTATCAAGACCTTGTAGATCCTCTACTGAACCAATAAGTCCTTTACTCTTTATTGCCATAGGATAAAGTTTTTCTTATCGTCGAACTTCTCAAAATTCATCTTGAATCCACTTGATCCCATGACTTCAAATAAGTCAAGAACAAATCTCTAACACCCTTCACGATCACACACACCAGCAAAACTATTCTTCAAAGAAGATCTAACTAGCCTTAGATCCTCTTTCCAGATTTTTGTATCACCGTTCCTCCATGTAAACAATCTCCACCTCAATCTAGAGAAACTAAAAGTTTTAGGATAAAACCCGATGCAATAGATTCTGGATGTAGTAAACCCTAGGTGTCTTCCTTCCTTCCATGCAACACCACTTTGATACCAATTATTGAAAATACACGCTCTTCCTACATGGATTGGAATGATTGTTGGTGATCAGCCAAGCAACAAGAAAGAGCCTCTCAGAGATTACTATAGAAGCATAATCAAATAATTCAAGAAATAGGGAAGAAGAGATTTTTGAAAGAAAAGAATTTTTATTAAGTATATCTCAGTCTTACTACAACCTTGACCTATTTTCAGTATATATACTTTATAAAAGGTCAAGCCCAAGCTCATAGAAAAACTCTTCAAATCCAAATAATCCATGTACATAAAATAATAATCCACAAAAATTGAGCCGACTAACCTATGACTGGGTTGGCTCTATCCTAGACTGAGCCAACCCAGTTGTGTATCGTGCCTATAGTCCCAAAAATACTATTCTTTATCTGAATTTTTCTCTGAGACCTAGCCGACCTAGTCCTGGACTGAGCCGACCTAGTTTCCAACTTAGCCAGCTCAGTCTCAGGATAAGCCAGTCCAATTTTTGAACTTTACTAGGAGAGCTGATTTTTCTTTTGGCTTGCTTTCATCTTTTCATGATCTATCTCGTCATATTTCCATGACTTGATAGTGCCACTTCTGAGCTCACAATCTAATAATTTTTTCTACATTCAATTGGGTGCTTGACTTTAGATCTAGTGCTAATTTATGTACTTTTTTATAGGATCTTGAGGATAGTAGGAGGCTGAGGGATGGCAAAATGATCCTACATGTCAGGAATGGAGCAAAAATTATTGCTGTGGCCATGGAAGCATACCCTCTGAAACTACCATCTGAGAATATTTTATTACTTAAAGACTATTATTTTGTACCTACTACAAGCAAGAATCTAATTTCTACCTTTTGCTTAATACAAGATGATTATGTAATTAGTTTCTTTAAGAACTACTGTAACATTTATTTTAGGAATAATAAGGTTAGTAGTGGTTTCCTTATAAATGATCTCTTTCAATTATATGTTGATGTTTTCATGCATTATATCGAGCAAAATATGAATGCCATAGATTTTAAACAACCTTAAGATAGTATAAATGAAAAGTACTTGTGGCATCTGAGGCTAGGTCATATTAAAGAAGATAGGATTAACAGATTGAAAAAATCAGACTAATGGATCCATTAACTTTTGAGTCATATCTAGTCTATGAATCATGCCTTCAAGAAAAAATGATCAAGCTACCTTTCGTGGGATATGAGAAAAGGACTATAGAATTACTTGCTCTGATACATTCAGATGTTTGTAGCTTATTCGATGTGTTGGCTAGAGGTGGCTTTCTCTACTTCATTATCTTTATCGATGATTTTTTTTGGTATGGATATGTATACCTTATGCATCACAAGTTTGAGGCCTTTAAAAAGTTCAAAAAATTTAGACATAAAGCAAAAAAATAAATCAAAAAATCTCTTAAAATTCTTTGATTAGATTGAGGAAGTGAATACCTTAGTGAAGAATTTCTAAACTATCTCAAGAAACATGGCATAGTCTCACAATGGACTCCATCTAGAACACCTTAACTCAATGGAGTTTCAGAATGAAAAAATTGGATCTTATTAGATATGATTTTGATGCGTGCTAATTTATAGCTATGGCAAGTACACCAGCCGATCAAGTAATAAAGTGAATGAGTAGTGTATCATCCCTAGAGGATTAAAAAATAAGTACTGAAAAGCTCTTTCCTATGCTTTATTTAGAAGATCGATTAATGAGAATAAAAAATTAAAGAATAAAATAAAGAAATAATTAAAAATTTTAAGAAAATAGAGAGAGTGTAATTATTAGGATTTTAAACTCAAGAGCAATGTGTTACTAAGGCAATCGGTTCACCAACTCAGTCAATACAATATTCAGATTTTTAGATTAATTTTATTTCATATGACGGTGGAGTCTTCTAATTTATTCACTACCCTTTGGTCAAGATGTAGCAAAACTATCAATATTTATTAATTATCCTTTGGTCCAGGTGTAATTTAAATAAATATTAATGCATTAAGTTTTATGAAATCCTCTAATTAAAATATGCTGCATCCAAAGCGTACTAAAATTCCCGCATGCATATGAATTCTAATTTGATTCATAATACAAGGTATATAATCAAGAAGCACTAACATAGATGTACTTGGTTCGTAACATCTATGTTCATCAGATCAATTAGAAGATGGCCAGTAATCTAAAAGCATTAAGATCAGATTTATATACTCCTCATGAATAAAATTTAAAAATAAATCACACTGAATATTGCATCAAAAGAGTGGCTACACCTTAGCCTTAGTAAAAGAAAATTTAGTTCATGATAACAAGTTCAAAAATAGCAAATAAAATAAAAAGCATAGAGAAATTAGACTGTTTGATTGCTGAAATTGATTATCCATTGCTCTTGGTGTGGAGAACTTGGTGAAGAAGAAGATGCTCCTTGATCGATGTCTTGATTGTCGAAAGAAATCAAAAACCCTTTTTTTCTCTCACAAATCACTCTTCTCTTTCTACCTCTCTCCTCTCTTTTTCTTTTTCTTCTTTTTTTTATTTCTCTAACTCTCTCCCTTTTTCTCTCTTTTTCTCTAACTTTATGACTTCTCCTCTTTTTTTTACGACAACAGTAGGTTTTTATAGATCAAGTTTCCAAAATTCTTTAGAAATTAGGTTTAAGACTTCCAAAACAACTCAAATTAGGATCTGGATAATTCTGATCGTTGGATGTTGACAAATGGTTCAAAAATCACTTAAAAACCCCTTAAAATAATTTAGATCAAGTCAAATTTCATGCCATCCATTGGATCAACCATTGGATTGAATCTGGGCCGTCCGATCGTACAGAAAGAAGGCTTCTGATCTTTAGTTTAACGTCGGGATGAATCTCAGCCGTTGGATCTCGATCGGGAGCTGCGGATGCTATTTATCAGCGCTTTCTTTTCGACCATCCAATCAAGTTTCAGTAAAAGGTGCCCGTTGGATTAGACAAAATTTCCAAATTGGCCTCTATAGACCATGCGCGAGCTCGGTGTTGCGTGGACCATCGCATTCTTCAGCCAATCGAAGCATGCTTCTTCATGTAAAATTTCCAAATTACCCTCCAGATGGTCCACCATGCATCGTAAAAAATGCTGACGTCATCTTGATGTCAGCGTTGCGTCGGTGGGTTGGTCTGCGATCGAGCCAGACGGTCTGCTGAGCCGATTTTCTGAATCGGTTTGAATCGAACTTTTTTTTTTGAAATTCAATTTTGGGCTCGTTTGAAGTCCGTTTTGTCTAAAATTTATTTCATTTGAATCAAAAAAATAAGATCTTCACATTGATGGCCTTCTTTCCTATATAAGATTAATAAAAATATTAATTTTTAAAGAAATAAATTAATTTATTTTAGAATTTAATACTTTTATTAGTATATTTTTACCACTTATCACACCCTCCAACTTAGTCATTGCTAGTCCCTTAGCAATGTTTTATTTAATACCATGTTTCAATAAGATTATCCATCATAAAGATAAAATCTAGGATTAAAGATCAAAAAGTTTAGAAAATACTGCTAACTAAGCATTGAGCTTCAGAAGCAAATTTTTCAGTCAATATAATTAAAAACTTTCTTAGAGTACATCAAAGATCTATAGCACTTGTGTTCGTGATGACTAACTTTAGCATTTCAGTATTAAATTAAAAGAATAAAAGTATCCTCTCTTATCACCTATTTTGGTCAATTTTCTATACATTCTCAATTTTATACTCATGAATTAAGGTAGCTTTCACACTTACCTTTTTTTTTTTTTTACTGTGCTGAGCATCCTGGCCTTTCCTTCACCATTTTACGTGAATTTTCACACTTGACCTAGGTGCAGAGACCCAGTTACTAGGCTTTGGGCAATCCACATATACTCTATCTTTTGCACTTTATTTTTAGGCAGGTAGCTCTTTCCTTAAATTCAAGTTTTTTTGATTAGAATGTATATTAATTATCAATTTTTAGTGATAATTGAATCCCCAGTTGGCCTTATAATCAATACCTACTTTGCCTTGTTAGTGTGCATGTGCAATCAGAAGTGCTAATAGTCTTTTAATGACCTAAGTAGGCTGCTAAAAGTTGACCAAATAATCTACTTCTTTAACTCGTTACATTCATTAGCAAATAATTCTATCTTTTATCACTTATCCAGTCTATCTTGCTCAAGATTTTCTTCTTGACACATGGTTTATTTATTTATTTTTTTAACTTATTCTACATTATCTTAAAGGAGAAAGAAAAATAAAGAATGCAATAAAGGATAGGAAGGAGTACACCTGATTTGGTTCAGTCTTGTTCTTTGGAGCTTTGAAATTTTACTTGAGCTCTCATTGATTTTTTTGCAAAATTGAAAATACACACCAGAGCAGTAAAGGAGCAACAACAAATTATTGAAAAATAAAAAAAAAATGATCAAAACTAAAAAGAAAAGAAATAACCTATCTAGTAGTTCTGATTTATAGTCTTCAGCTTGACTTTCTTTGAGTTCTAAAGTGGATCAATCTGGTGCCACTTCAATTGGAATACTTTCATGTTTGGTCGAGTCCTCTTTCAATTTGACATTGCTAGCTTTTATAGTCTCAAACCTATTTTCTACAGAATTCTCATATATTGAATTGTCAATAATATCAATTAGAAAATAAGTTTGATTGTCATTAGGATGTTTAGTATCTTTGAAAACATTAAAAGTAACTTGTTCATCTTGGACTCTAAGAATTAATTTTTTCTATTGAACATCTATTAAAGCTCCTCCAGTAGCTAAAAAGGGTCTCCCTAAAATAAGGGGTACATCATAATCTTCTTTCATATCAAGAACAATAAAATCAATAGAAAAAATAAACTTGTTTACCTTTACCAAGACATCCTCCACTATACCTCTTGGATATTTGATGGATCTGTTGGCTAATTGAAGAGTAATAGTGGTAGGCTTTGGTTCTCCTAGACCCAGCTTTCTGAAAATAGAAAAAGGCATGAGATTAATGCTTGCTCCTAAATCACATAAAACTTTATCAAAACTACAATCACCAATAATGCAGGGGATAGTAAAACTCCCTGGATCTTTTAACTTCTGTGGTAATTTATTTTGAAGTATTGCTGAGCATTCTTCATTCAAATTTATTCTCTCATGCTCCTTCAGCTTTTTCTTATTTGTTAGGATTTCTTTGAGAAACTTGGCATACCTGGGCATTTGAGTAATAGCATCTACAAAAGGAATATTAATATGTAAATTCTTTAAAATTTTGAAAAAAGTTAGAAAATTCCTTATCTGGATGCTGTATTTGTCTCTCTGGGAATGGTAGTGGCGGCACGTAGGGCTTCACATTTGGATCAGCAAACCGTATACCTGGAGACCATCCATCTGCTGGTTGTTTTGGTGACTGACGAATTTTAGTTGATGGTTCCTTATTTGTAGTTGGCTCTTCAGTCTCTTTCTTCTGATGTGGCTCCTCCAACTTTGTACCACTTCTTAGGGTGATAGCATTGACTTGCTCCCTTGGATTGGTCTCCGTGTTGCTAGGCAAGGATCCCTGAGGTCTCTCGAGATTATTTTAGCCATTTGACCTATTTGCATCTCCAAGTTTCGAATTGCTGCTGTTTGGTCCTGCCTAAGTTTGGCTTCCAAATTTTTTATAGTTGCTTCTTGGTTTTGCATAAATTTGACCATCAGCTCTTCCATGTTGGACTTCTTTTCAGGTACTTGGAATCTCCCGGGGGTGGCTGTTGTGCTGCATTTTGATTGCTCCATGAGAAATTTGGGATGCTGCCTCCACCCTTGATTGTATGTGTTGGAGTAGGGATTGTTTTGTTGCGGCCTAAAAAAATTACCAATATAATTAGCTGTATCAGTTATTTTAGCAAAAGGATTACCTATCTGGCAATTGCTCGTATCGTGTCCTCCTCCACATAGGTCACAAGTAATGCTCTGAACATGCATAGCTGTTCCCTTTAAGTTGTTGACTTCGGCTCTAAGGGCTGCAATTTCAGCTAGTAAGGTTGGCACGCAATCTACTCCCTGCACAGCTGCTAGTCTTTTTGGCATCATACGTTCTGTCTGCCATTGATAGCTATTTGATGCCATCTCATCGATCAGATCGAAAGCTTCTTCTTCCATTTTTCGATTAATGGTTCCTCCTGCTGCTGCATCAATCATAGAACGATTAGTAGGAGATAAACCATTATAGAAAGTTTGTACCTGAAGCCATACGGATAGTTGATGATGTGGACATCTCCTCAGTAATTTCTTGAAATGCTTCCAAGCCTCATATAGTGTCTCCATGTCCATCTGCATAAAGGAAGTGATATCATTGCGCATCTTGGCAGTCTTGGAAGGTGGAAAGTACTTGGCTAAGAATTTTTGGGCTAGGACATCCCAAGTTGTGATAGAACCTATAGGAAGAGAATGAAGCCAACTCTTAGCTTTGTCCCGTAAAGAGAAAGAAAATAACCTTAATCTAATAGCATCATCCGACACCCCATTAATTTTAAAAGTATTGCAAAGTTCAAGAAAATTAGAAATATGGGCATTCGGATCATCATGCACGTGTCCACTGAATTGGACAGTTGATTGAATCATCTGGATCATCATCGATTTTATTTCGAAGTTGTTTGCTCGTACAGACGGTCTCCTGATGCTTGAAGCTGCATCGATTATAGATGGTGTGATGTAATCATTTAATGAATGATGTACTGATCGAATAGCTTCATGCTGTCCTTCAGTCGCCATATCCAATCCTAGATTGATGTCGTTAGGATCTTCAGCTGCCATGTTTCTTTCTTGTTGTAGTCTTCTAATGGTCCTTTCAATTTCTGGATCTAAATGTAGTAAGTTACTATGTCCAGTACGTGTCATGCATTAAAATTTTTTTTAAATAATAAAAATTAAAAATAAATTTTTAAAGTAAAGCTAGGATCAAAATTTTAATATTATTTTAGACACAATCCTCGGCAACGGTGCCAAAAACTTGATGCGTGCTAATTTATAGCTATGGCAAGTGCACCAGTCGATCAAGTAATAAAGTGAATGAGTAGAGTATCATCCCTAGAGGATTGAAAAATAAGTACTGAAAAGCTCTTTTCTATGCTTTATTTAGAAGATCGATTTATGAGAATAAGAAATTAAAGAATAAAATAAAAAAATAATTAAAAATTTTAAGAAAATAGAGAGAGTGTAATTATTAGGATTTTAAACTCAAGAGCAATGGTGTTACTAAGGCAATCGGTTCACCAACTCAGTCAATACAATATTCAGATTTATTAGATTAATTTTATTTCATGTGATGGTGGAGTCTCCTAATTTATTCACTATCCTTTGGTCCAGGCATAGCAAAACTATCAATATTTATTAATTATCCTTTGGTCCAGGTGTAATTTAAATAAATATTAATGCATTAAGTTTTGTGAAATCCTCTAATTAAAATACGCTGCGTCCAAAGCGCACTAAAATTCCTGCATGCATATGAATTCTAATTTGATTCATAATACAAGGTATATAATCAAGAAGCAATAACATAGATGTACTTGGTCCGTAACATCTATGTTCATCAGATCAATTAGAAGATGGCCAGTAATCTAAAAGCATTAAGATCAGATTTATATACTCCTCACGAATAAAATTTAAAAATAAATCATACTGAATATTACATCAAAAGAGTGGCTACACCTTAGTTTTAGTAAAAAAAAATTTAGTTCATGATAACAAATTCGAAAATAGCAAATAAAATAAAAAGCATAGAGAAATTAGACTGTTTGATTGCTGAAATTGATTATCCATTGCTCTTGGTGTGGAGAACTTGGTGAAGAAGAAGATGCTCCTTGATCGATGTCTTGATTGTCGAAAGAAATCAAAAATTCTTTTTTTCTCTCACAAATCACTCTTCTCTTTCTACCTCTCTCCTCTCTTTTTCTTTTTCTTCTTTTTTTTTTTATTTCTTTGACTCTCTCCCTTTTTCTCTTTTTCTCTCTTTTTCTCTGACTCTATGACTTCTCCTCTTTTTTTTTACGGCAATAGCAGGTTTTTATAGATCAAGTTCCTAAAATTCTTTAGAAATTAGGTTTAAGACTTTCAAAACAACTCAAATTAGGATCTGGATAATTCTGATCGTTGGATGTTGATCAAACGGTCCAAAAATCACTTAAAATAACTCAGATCAAGTCGGATTTCATGCCAACCGTTGGATCAACCATTGGATTGAATCTAGGACGTCCGATCGTGCAGAAAGAAAGTTTCTAATCTTTAGTTTAACATTGGGATGAATCTCAGCCATTGGATCTCGATCGGGAGCTATGGATGCCATTCATCAGCTCTTTCTTTTCGACCATCCGATCAAGTTTCAGTGAAAGACGCTCGTTGGATCAGACAAAATTTTCAAATTGTCCTCTGTAGACCATGCACGAGCCCAATGTTGCATGGACTGTTGCGTTCTTTAGCCAATCGAAGCACACTTTTTCATGTGAAATTCCCAAATTATCCTCCAGATGGTCCACCATACGCCGCGAAAAATGCTGACGTCAGCGTTGTGTCAGTGGGTTGGTCTGCGGTCGAGCCAGACGGTCTGCTGGGCCAATTTTCTGAACCGATTTGAACCAAACCAATTTTTTATTTTTTATTTTTTTAATTTTTTTTATTTTGAAATTTAATTTTGGGCTCGTTTGAAGTCCGTTTTGCCTGAAATTTATTTCATCTGAACAAGAAAAATAAGATCTTCACATTGGTGGCCTTCTTTCCTACATAAGATTAATAAAAGTATCAATTTTTAAAGAAATAGATTAATTTATTTTATAATTTAATACTTTTATTAGTATATTTTTACCACTTATCAGGTTTATTCCATGATAAGCTTCATTGATGTTCCCATCTATCTTTGGGGACATAGCCTTTTGACTGCTGTCTATGTACTGAATAGAATTTCTTCCAAAATCATTCCTACCATACCATATAAGATATAGCATGGTAAGAAACTGAATTTGAGTCATCTCAAGATTTGGAATTGTCTGACCTATGTCAAACGACAACAGATGGACAAGTTAGAATCTAGGTCTCTTAGGGCTCATTTTATTGGATATCCTAAAGAGTCTTTGAGATATTATTGCTATCTTTCAGAAGACTACAATATAATTATAAGTCGATATGCAGTCTTTCTTGAAAAATAGTTTATTCAAGATGGAAACATAGGAAGATAGATTAGGCTCGAGAAGAAAGTCTTTAAAGAGCAATGAGCCTTGGAACCTAAGGAACCAGTTTAGTCTGAGGTGATCCGTATACTTCCTCCTCCACCTCATAAGCCTAGTAGGAGATAAAATCTAGGACTAAAGATCAAAAAGTTTAGAAAATATCGCTAACTAAACATTGAACATCATAAGCAAATTTTGCAGTCAATACAATTAAAAACTTTCTTAGAGTACATCAAAGATTTACAGCACTTGTGTTCGTGATGACTAACTTTAGCATTTTAGTATTAAATTATAGGATAAAAGTATCCTCTCTTATCATCTATTTTGGTAAATTTTCTATACATTCTCAATTTTATACTCATGAATTAAGGTAGCTTTCACACTGCCTTTTTTTTTTAATGTGCTGAGCATCCTGATCTTTTCTTCACCATTTTACATAAATTTTCACACTTGACCTAGGTGCAGAGACCCAGTTACTAGGCTTTGAAAAATCCATATATACTCTATCTTTTGTACTTTATTTTTAGGCAGGTAGCTCTTTTCTTAAATTCAAGTTTCTTTGATTAGAATGTATATTAATTATCAATTTTTAGTGATAATTGAATCCTTAGTTGGTCTTATAATCAATACCTACTTTGCCTTATTAGTGTACATGTGCAATTAGAAGTGCTAATTATCTTTTGATGATCTAAGTAGATCGTTAAAGGTCTGACCAACTAATCTACTTCTTTAATTCATTACATTCATTAGCAGATACTTCTATCTTTTATCACTTATCCAGTCTATCTTACTCAAGATTTTCTTCTTGACACATGGTTAATTTAATTAATTAATTTTAATTTTAATTTTTTTTAAAAAAATTATTTTACCTCCTAACTTATTCTACATTATCTTAATGGAGAAAGAAAAATAAAGGGTACAATAAAGGATAGGAAGGAATATACTTGATTTGATTCAGTCTGATTCTTTAAAGTTTTGAAATTTTGCTTGAGCTCTCATTGATTTTTTTCTGTAAAATTAAAAATACATACCAAAGCAGTAAAAGAGCAACAATAAATTACTAAAAAATAAAAGAAAAGAAAAATGATTAAAACTAAAAAAAATATATAACCTATCTAGTAGTTCTGATTTATAGTCTTCAGCTTGATTTTTTTTTAGTTCTGAGTTGAATCAATCTGGTGCCACTTCAATTGGAATACTTTCATATTTGGTCGAGCCCTTTTTTAATTGAACATTACTGACTTTTATAGTCTTAAACCTATTTTCTATCTCTCATATACTAAATTATCAATAATATTAATTAAAAAATAAGTTTGATTATCATCAAGATGTTTAGTATCTTTGAAAATATTAAAAGTAACTTGTTCATCTTGGATTCTAAAAATTAATTTTTTTTGTTAAACATCTATTAAAGCTCTTCCAGTAGCTAAAAAGGGTCTTCCTAAAATAAGGGGTACATCATAATCTTCTTTTATATCAAGAACAATAAAATCAATAGGGAAAATAAACTTGTTTACCTTTACCAAGACATCCTCCACTATACCTCTTGGATATTTGATGGATCTATCAGCTAATTGAAGAGTAATAGTGGTAGGCTTTGGTTCTCCTAGACCCAGCTTTCTGAAAATAGAAAAAGGCATGAGATTAATACTTGCTCCTAAATCACATAAAATTTTATCAAAACTACAATCACCAATAATGCAAGGGATAGTAAAACTCCCTGAATCTTTTAGCTTTTATGGTAATTTATTTTGAAGTATTGCTGAGCATTCTTCATTCAAATTTATTCTCTCATGCTCCTTCAGCTTTTTCTTATTTGTTAGGATTTCTTTGAGAAACTTGGCATACCTGAGCATTTGAGTGATAGCATCTACAAAAGAAATATTAATATGTAAATTCTTTAAATATTTTGAAAAAGTTAGAAAATTTCTTATCTGGATGCTGTATTTGTCTCTCTGGGAATGGTAGTGGCGGCACATAGGGCTTCACATTTGGATCGGCAAACTGTATACCTAGAGACCATCCATCTGCTGGTTGTTTTGGTGACTGACGAATTTTAGTTGATGGTTCCTTATTTGTAGTTGGCTCTTCTAGTCTCTTTCTTCTGATGTGGCTCCTCCAACTTTGTACCACTTCTTAGGGTGATAGCATTGACTTGCTCCCTTGGATTGGTCTCCGTGTTGCTGGCAAGGATCCCTGAGGTCTCTCAGAGATTATCTTAGCCATTTGACCTATTTGCATCTCCAAGTTTCGAATTGCTACTACTTGGTCCTGCCTAAGTTTGGCTTCCAAATTTTTTATAGTTGCTTCTTGGTTTTGCATAAATTTGACCATCAGCTCTTTCCATGTTGGACTTCTTTTTAGGTACTTAGAAACCCTCGGGGGTGGCTGTTGTGCTGTATTTTGATTGCTCCATGAGAAATTTGGGTGCTGCCTCCACCCTTGATTGTATGTGTTGGAGTAGGGAATTATTTTGTTGTGGCCTAAAAAAATTACCAACATAATTAGCTGTATCAGTTGCTTTAGCAAAAAGGATTACCTGTCTGACAATTGCTCGTATCGTGTCCTCCTCCACATAGGTCACAGGTGATGCTCTGAACATGCATAGCTGTTCCCTTTAAGTTGTTGACTTCGGCTCTAAGGGCTGCAATTTCAGCTAGTAAGGTTGGCACGCAATCTACTCCCTGCACAAGCTGCTGGTCTTTTTGGCATCATGCATTCTGTCTGCCACTGATAGCTATTTGATGCCATCTCATCGATCAGATCGAAGGCTTCTTCCTTCATTTTTTGATTAATGGTTCCTCCTGCTGCTGCATCAATCATAGAATGATTAGTAGGAGATAAACCATTATAGAAAGTTTGTACCTGAAGCCATACGGATAGTTGATGATGTGGACATCTCCTCAGCAATTTCTTGAAATGCTCCCAAGCCTCATATAGTGTCTCCATGTCCATCTGCATAAAAGAAGTGATATTGTTGCACATCTTAGCAGTCTTGGAAGGTGGAAAGTACTTGGCTAAGAATTTTTGGGCTAGGACATCCCAAGTTGTGATAGAACCTACAAGGAAGAGAATGAAGCCAACTTTTAGCTTTATCCCGTAAAGAAGAAAGAAAATAACCTTAATCTAATAGCATCATCCGACACCCCATTAATTTTAAAAAGTATCACAAAGTTTCAAGAAAATTAAGAAATATGGGACATTCGGATTCATCATGCACGTATCCACTGAATTGGATAGTTGATTGAATCATCTGGATCATCATCTGATTTTATTTTAAAATTGTTTGCTCGCACAAGTAGTCTCCTGATGCTTGAAGCTGCATCAACTATAGATGGTGTGATGTAATCATTTAATGGACGATGTACTGATCAAATAACTTCATGCTATCCCTCGATCGCCATATCCAATCCTAGATTGATGTTGTTAGGATCTTCAGCTATCATATTTCTTTCTTGTTATAGTCTTTTGATGATCCTTTCAAATTCTGAATCTAAAGGTAGTAAGTTACTATGTCCAGTACGTGTCATGCACTGAACCAATTTTTTTTTTAAAAAAATGAAGTGAGAACAAAAATTAAAAATAAAATTCTAAAGTAAAGATAGGATCAAAATTTTAATATTATTTTAGACACAATCTCCGATAATGATGCCAAAAACTTGATGCGTGCTAATCTATAGCTATGGCAAGTGCACCAGTCGATCAAGTAATAAAATAAATGAGTAGAGTATCATTCCTAGAGGATTGAAAAATAAGTACTGAAAAGCTCTTTCCTATGCTTTATTTAGAAGATCAATTTATGAGAATAAAAAAATAAAAAATAAAATAAATAAATAATTAAAAATTTTAAGAAAATAGAGAGAGTGTAATTATTAGGGTTTTAAACTTAAGAAGAATGGATTACTAAGGCAATTTATTCATCAACTCAGTAAATACAATATTCAGATTATTAGATTAATTTTATTTCATGTGATAGTGGAGTCTCCTAATTTATTCACTATCCTTTGGTCTAGGCGTAGCAAAACTATCAATATTTATTAATTACTCTTTGATCCAGATGTAATTTAAATAAATATTAATGCATTAAGTTTCATGTAATCCTCTAATTAAAATATGCTGCATCCAAAGCGCACTAAAATTTTCACATGCATTTGAATTCTAATTTGATTCATAATAAAAGGTATATAATCAAGAAGCAATAACATAGATATACTTGGTCCATAACATCTATGTTCATTAGATCAATTGAAAGATGGCCAGTAATCTAAAAGCATTAAGATCAGATTTATATACTCCTCATGAATCAAATTTAAAATTAAAAATAAATTATACTAAATATTGCATTAAAAGAGTGGCTATACCTTAGCCTTAGTAAAAGAAAATTTAGTTCATGATAATAAATTAAAAAATAGCAAATAAAATAAAAAGCATGAGGAAATTAGACTGTTTAGTTGCTGAAATCGGTTGTCTATTGCTCTTGGTATGGAAAACTTGGTGAAGAAGAAGAGAAGCTCCTTGATCGATGTCTTGATTGTTGGAAGAAGAAAAGAATAAAAATTAAAAGCCCTTCCTTTTCTCTTTCTCAAAAATCTCTATTCAAAATTTTCTCTTCTCTCTCTATCTCTCTCTTCTCTTTCTGTCTCTTTTTTTCTCTCTGTCCCTTTTTTTTTTCACGGCAACAATAGGTAGCCCTCCTTTTTAAAGGCTAAAAGGTGGATTTTCGAAAGAAATCCTAACTAAATTAGGTCTAAAACTCTTAACATAAGTCAAATTAAAATCCTGGATGATTCTTCAGATCAGCATCTAATGGATCAAAAATTGCTTAAAAACCCTGTAAAATATCTCAGATCAAGTAAAAATTTTTGGCAGCCATTGGATCAATTTTTGGATTGAATCTGGACCATCAGATCATGCACAGAGAAGCCTTTGATTCTTAGTTATAAGTCGGAATGAATTTCAATCGTTGGATCTCAGTCGGGAGCTATGGATGCCGTTCGTCAGGGCACAACTATCAACCGTTTGATCAAATCTCAGTGAAAGGCATCCATTGAATCAGGCAAAATTTTTAAATTATCCTCTATTGACCATGCACGAGCCCGATGTTGCATGGACCGCCGCTTTCTTCAGCCAATCGGAGCACGCTTTTCCATATGAAATCTCCAAAATGCCCTCCAAATGGTCCACCGTGCATCGTGAAAAATGCTGACGTCAGCTTGGTGTCAGCGTTGCATTAGCAGGCGGTCTACTGGGTGCGGTCGGATCGGGCGATCTACTGAGCCAATTTTCTGAACCGATTTGAATCGGACTGGATTTTTTTTTATTTATAATTCAATTTTGGACTCATTTGAAATCCATTTTGCCTGAAATTTATTTTATCTGAATCAAAAAAATAAGATCTTCATATTGGTAGCCTTCTTTTATATATAAGATTAATAAAAGTATCAATTTCTAAAAAACTAGATTAATTTATTTTATGATTTAATACTTTTATTAGTATATTTTTACCACTTATTAGTAGGGTTTCCATCCTCCTTAGAGATATTTAGGTATTATCTTAGAGGATGTAGAAAAAAATATTTCTCATACAAAATGGAGTACATGAAGTTGACCCCAAAATCTATAATGAAGCAATATCAGATATTGACACCAAGAAATGGTTAGAGGTAATGAAGTCTAAAATTGACTCTATTGGTGCAGAATCTGATTGATGTTGGACGATGCTGGAGTCGGAGAAGATGAGATCATTATCGATGATCTACAAAATAAAATTCTGACTAAAATTGGGGTGGTAGATCTGGCAGGATCCTCCGATGTTCAAGTCAGCTCTTCTGGCCAACAGAAATTGAGTGCTTAAGTGAATTAAAATAGAGTTTTCAGCTTAGAGAGAAAACGTATTTGGAAGATTTCTTATATAGGTGGAGCCTGTAATAAACTAATGGTGACAGTTGTAACTATTTGATAGTGGACCGTTCAGGGCCATGTGGAGTTTGTTACGGAAGATAGTGTTTGTTGTCATAACATGCCAGCCTATTGAAATTTGGTAGTTGAAGTTTTGATGTCTTCGAGATTGCCTAAATATTGATTGATATTCACTGTATCAAGAATTGGTGCCAAGATCCTTCCACGGATAGAGAGAAGTTTGATTGGAAGGAGCTCGTTGGGCTATTAGAGGGAGTCTGGAAGGAATTTGACTGGAGGAGTCCGACTGGAGGAAATCCGATTGGAAGAGGTCCGACTAGAGGGAGTCTGATTGGAAGAGGTTCGGTTGGAGGGTGTTTGATTGGAAGAGGTTTGGTTGGAGGGAGTTCGGCTGGAGGGAGCTTGGTTGGAGGAGTACGACTGGAGGGAGTCCGATTGGAAGAGGTCCGGCTGGAGGGAGTCTGGTTGGAGGAAGTCCGGCTGGAGAAAGTTTGATTGGAGAAGTTTGGCTAGAAGGAGCCCGACCTGTCCTAGGGCTAGACACCAAATCAAACTTCGATAGGAGCGGATTTAATCTCAACAATAGTCCCCCTACTCTCAAGTTCGAAAGTCGAAGGAAGGAAGTATAAAGAGATGATTGCCGAAGTTCTTTTCTGGGTTCTATGCTTGTTGGATAAAGAGCCTTGGCATTTGTTGCATTGGCGCCAAAACTTCTCAAATATGAGATGATCCAAAAGAACGATTTTTCAAAACTCCCACAAAACCTCTATCCCAGATACGACACAATTAAAGTTCTACCAGTCGCTGATCGTCTGTCATGATGAGTGGGACATATGTCAATCGCAGATCGATCAAAGATGATCTGCCATCAGAACCATCTCGGGCTCTACGGGGTATTTAAATTCATCTTCCTCTCCTGAGGGCCTATTTCTCTTTAAGCTCTTCTCTTTCTTCCTCTGGTGTCCTTCCTGTCGAAGAGTTCTTTGATTTCCTTCTCTATTTCTTTCGCTCGCAAGTGCTTTCCTGCTCAATTTTCGCCACACCCGTCATCTTGTTGATCTCCTCGATCAATGTAGGTTAGTTTCATAACCTTTTCTTTGATTATTTTGGTGTCTCTTGCATTTTGTCCTTTCGGTTTCATCAAGAAGGTTTCACTCTTTATTTTTTTGATTTTTTGGGGATTTTTTGATGTTCATTTGATTCAAATATCTTCATAAACTTCTCAGCCTGCCTGTTCTTGGAGTTCGTTCGATCCGACCTTTCAAAATCCTGATTCCACAAATGAGATCGATCTTAGAAGTATGTCCCATCCGATGTTCGCACTGGATGTGATCCCCTGTACCTTAACCCTAGATGACCTTTCATTAATTAGAATTCAATATGGGGTCCTCCTGGAATATGAACTAGAACTCCCTGGATCCAATGACCGAGCTTGCTCTCCTCCACCCGGTCGATTTTGTCTATACTTGGAAGCTCTTCGTGCCAGACTAAGACTTCCTCTTCCACCCTTTATAGTTGCACTTTTTTATTTTTTGAACATCTCACCAGCTTCCGTAGTGCCAAACACTTTTAGGTTTGTAATCAAATTTCTTTCCTTTTGCCATCTAGCCAAAGTCTACCCGACCATTTCTCTTTTTAGAAATTATTATAACTTTAAGTGCCATCCTTCTACAAAGGATTGATGGTATTTTTCTACCTAGTTCAGTAAGAAGGGGTTACTAAAAGGTGTTCCTTCTTCTATCCACAACTGGAAGGAGAGGTACTTTTTCATACATTGCCCAATCCTACTATTAGGGCTTCCTCCCTAGGGTCTGCTTAGAGAGTCAGTCTGTTGAGCACCTAGCTTAGATAGGGGCGACCTTGACTCTATCAATAAACTTAAGACCTACTGGGCTCCTCTCCTTTCCGAACTTTTGAAGGAACATACTCTGGTCAACATGGGCTTGAGTCCCCTCAATCCTGTGAGTATATTTTTCTACTTTGCAAATTTTTATAAGATTTTGTATGCATAAATTGCTGACTGTGATTCCTTCTTTATTGCAGAGATGGACACCTAGGCGATCGAAATGCTTACCAAGGGGCTTCAGGGTCAGAAGAGGAAAGAAAAGGCACCAGGCAAAAGCTCAAAGAAGATGAAGGTCGGTGTTTCGAGCTCCACGACCCCCACTACCACTGTCGAGGTCCTCGGATCTACTAAGGACACCGAAGTCATCCCTGCTACTGAGGTTGGCGCTGTTGATGGGGGCTCTGTGCCTCCACCAACTTTAAGCCCTCCAACTGAAGACCCAGCTCTGTAGCCTCCCGTTAGAAGGGAAGAAGGGGAGAAGAAAAAGAAAAAGAAGATTGTCGTGAAGGTACTCCGCAAGACACGCCCTGGTGGGTCTAATGACAATGGCGATAATCTGAGAGGAGACCCTTTCAGCAATCCGGAGCTCATCTAGGACCTAACTGATAAATTTGCCATGTCCGAGGTGGTAGACCAGATGGCCGACCTCGACCATACGTAGCTCATTTAGGATTCTCTTGGGACCTTCTTCAAGGTAATCGCCTTTTTGATTCTTTTTTCTCTTTTTTTTGCATGCATAACACAATTAATTTACTATAGTTGAATCATCAAATACTTGTGCATATCAAAATGATGAACCATTTGAGATCAGAGGCGTTGAAGGTTTAGCAGGATCTTTAAGCTAAAGTTGACCACCTCCAGGAGAAGATCATCGAGGCTGACCATCTTTTAAAGAAGAAGATGGTCGAGGTCGAAGATCTTCAGGAGGCACTTAGAAAAGAAGAACTCTTCTTGGTGGGGTTGAAGGCCGCTTTGGCCTTGGAGGAGGAGAGGAGGAAGAAGGTCGAGGTTAAGATCATCGAGCTGAATGATGAAACTTCAAGGCAGATCTCGGAGGCGAAGATCCAGACAGTGGAGGAGTTTAAGATTTTCTCTAAATGAGGGACCTAAGTGTTGCATTTAGCCAGGAGGCCTTCCAGAAGGAATACGAGGTCTGCGAGGATCGAGTGGCTGGCATGTTTTCCAAGCTCGATCTTGATTTCTTATACGAAAAAGTTTTTGATCAAGAGGCAGGACCGTCCACTACTGCGATCGACCCTTCTCCTGCCGAAGTCGCCTTTGAGCCCTCCGAACCTAGTATTGAGGTGCTCGAATCTGCACTGATGTCGGAGGCAGTAGAGAATGCTCTGACCTCATTCATCGTTGTGTGAGAATTTATGGTGCTCCCAAGCCTTGGGAGGCCATGGGAGGAGCCAGGGTGTTGGCTCTAAAGATTTCAGAGGCTTGGTTGGTGCTTCAGAGATCTGGGATACAAGATGAAGCAAAGAACCAAAGTCAAGACTGAAGAAGAAAGATTTTCAATAAGTTAGCTGGCTCAATCCACAACTGGATCAGCTAAGTCTTAGAGCATAGGCAAAATAGAAAGATCGAATTTTGGGACTACAGGCATAGCACAGAATTAGGCCAACTCAGTTTCAGACTGAGTCGACCAAGTGGAACTTAGTCGGCTCAGTGTTGAGATTGAGTTGGCTTAGTGCATGGGCAGAGTTATGTGAGGATCTATTTTGGGCTAAGATCTAAGTTCATCCTAGGGGTCTTAAGGCCTGATTTGAGAGGTCTTAAGGGGGCTAACTCATATATGGGTTAGATCTAGATCCAGAGGATGAGAGCATGGGAGACATGGGTGTACATGGGCTCGATGAGTGCTTTCATGTATTGAATTAGCCGAAGACTTTTTTGGTCGGGCCTAATGGCTATGTATAAATACATAGGTTGTATTAGGATTTTATTATGCTGTGGAATATTGATCTTTTCTTCCTCAATTCTCTCTTCTTCTCTTCTCTCTAGAGTTGCCACCTCAGGGTTTCTAAAGAAGCCCTAGAGAAGGGGGCGTCTCCCTCAAGGCCAAGGAGGGAGGCATCCTATCATAAATTTAGGTGGAGGATCGGTGGTTTGCTGCCCATAGAGAATATCACAGGATCCTTTAGGTCTGTGCTAAAGATTAGGAGCTTTCACAATATTGTATCGATGCTTGTGATGTCAAGAATGATTGGCGTTCGAGCAATATCATGGGTCTATAATTTGGTATCAGAGCTTAGTAATGCCTGAGATATTATGGATGGTAATATGGTATTAGAGCCAAGTTTTAGAGTCTGATGGTGTACGAAAGTAAAGAAAAAGTCATATAAGGTAAAATCAGAAATCTGTATAAGAATTTTATGGTATGTCTCAAATCTACCTTGTTGTTGCTATGGTTTGGCCAATCGAAAGCAGCGAGTTAAAGGTAAAGGTTGAGAGGATTAACGAAAAGAAATTTTTTTGGGATGGAAGGATTGGATGCATGATTTGCTGATCGATCTTGATGGAAAGACTAGGGTATATGAGGGTTATGTGATAGGTAGGGAGCGCTGGAGTGATGCAGTAGGGTTTTCTTGAAGATGCAGGGTTGAGAGAGGCTCGATGATGCAGCAACCAAGAAAGGTATCTCAGCAAAAAGCATTAGGGTTCTCTAGAAAGATGGGCAATGTGGGGTTGTTGAAGAGAGGTTTCTCAAGGCATAATGGTCGAAGAAAGGCTGAAGAAGTGATTATACATCCTTCGGTGTCAGGAAGGTGGGAAAGTAGTTGGAGATGTATTCAATGGTTCAACCAGAGCATGGATTTACGGAGCCTTGGAAATGATGGAGATGGATGATCAATAGAGGTCTAGCAGATCAGGGTTGGATGGCTGTAGAGCGACATAGAGATGAGTTGGAAGTGCTGGAGTGCTGTAGGAGCGCTATCTTGGAGGCATAAGTGCTGAGAGAGGCTCGACGGTATAGCAGCCAAGGAGTGTATCTCAGCAGATGGTGTCAGGAGCTTCTTAGAGAGATCGGGAGTAGGTCTCAAGGAGAGCCAAGAGGTCTTAAAGAATGCCAAAATGTCTCAGACAGTTGAAAGTATCATGGATCAGGTTTCTTCTGTAGGAGCACTAGGAAGAGTCGCAATTCAGGTGGAGGATGGTTCTCCGAATGAAACTGAAGCGATGGCTGGTGTAGGGATAGAAGAGAAAGACTAGGATGGAATTTTCTAGGATTCAATTGCTGGATTCAGAAGAGTTGGATGAGCTCTTGGATTTTAGAGGTGCCCATGGATTGTGGAGGTATCCGAGATGGTTTCGAAGAGGACCGCAGAGTGTGCAGGGTTCAAAAGAGCAGTGGCGGTATTCGAGATGCAGCAGCAGGCTTAGCAGTGCGGTGTTGAGTGGTTGGCCTCGAGAGACTCAGCGATAGAGTCGACTTCTACAGCATCAAATGGACTTCGGATATAAGTGAAGCTCTGGAGAGATGTTTTCATAATTGGAGAGGAATTTGACATGAGTTCAGAGTAGAGGGATGCAGGAGGATCGATATCCTAGCACCAGCATTGGTGATGCATAGTTCTAGATGGAGCGACATGTGTAGGTGGACAAGCATAGTTCTGAGGTGACCATGTCAGGATTTACAATGAGTGTCGGTACAGGAACATTGCAGGTTCTCCTTGAAAGTCTAAGAAAGGTGATGTAGTTGCTAAGCAGAAGGGATCCTATAATTTCAGGATGGTGCAGAGGTGCAAGCCAAGGTCTTCAGCAGTAGAGGCGGTTATCCCAAAGGCCTCAAGGGTGCATAGTAGCTGAAGAAGATTGGCGAAGGCGATGTTTGCACAGGTGCTATCGAGTGCGCAGGGACAGCGGGATTGTGTAGAAGGGCATTGCCGAGGGATTTGCCAAGGCTTAGGGCACCAAGGTGGAGATTTTTTTTTTAGGAAGAAAATTTTATTGCCATCCACAATGTCCCAGGCATCACCTAGCTCTGATACCAAATTATAGACCTATGATATCACTCGAACACCAATCATTTTTGACATCACAAACACCGATACCATATTGCTGAAGCTTCTAATCTTTAGCACAGACCTAAAGGAATCTATGACGTTCTCTACAGGCAGTGAACCACCGACCCTCCACTTGAATTTATGATGGGGCGCCTCCCTCCTTGGGCTTGAGGGAGACGCCCCCTTCTCTAGGGCTTCTTCAGGAACCCTGGGGTGGCAACTCTAGAGAGAAGAGAAGAAGAAAGAATTAAGGGAGAAAAGATCTATATTCTACAGCATAATGAAACCCTAGTATAACCTATGTATTTATACATAGCCATTAGGCCCAACCAAAAAACTCCCTTGCTAATCCAATACATGAAAGCACTCACCAAGCTCATGTACATCCATGTCTCCCATGCTCTCATCCCCTGGTCTAGATCTGACCCATACATGAGTTAGCCCCTTAAGACCTCTCAAACTAGGCCTTAAGATCCCTAGGATCAACCTAGACCCTAGTCCAAAATAGACCCTCATGTAACTCTGCCCACGCACTAAGCCGGCTCAGTCTTTGCACTGAGCCAACTAAGTTCCACTGGGCTGGCTCAGTTTCAGACTGAGCCAGCCCAGTTCTGTGCCATGCCTGCAGTTTTGAAACTCGACCTTTCTATTTTGTCTATGCTCTAAGACTTAGCTGATCTAGTTTTGGACTGAGTTGGCTAATCTATAGAAAATCTTTCTTCTACAGTCTTGATTCTCTGGCTTTGGTTCTTTGCTTCATCTTGTATTTCAGATCTTTGAAGCACTAACCATGCCCCTGAAATCTCCGAAGCCAACACCCTGGCTCCTTCCATGGCCTCCTAAGACTTGGGATCACCATAAATCCTCACACGCTGTTTCTCCTAAGGTCTAGAATTTTAAGTAGTTGTACTTTTTTTCTTTTCAATGTATATTCAAATATTTTGAGAAATGAAAATGAGCTTTCCTTTTCTTATACTTGTGCTATGGTGAGTGTTGTTTAGAATCCTTCTAATGATCAAAGTCAAGATCAGTCATCTCCAACTGACGTTGAGCCACTATCTCAAGTTATCCCTCTAAGACCTATAGTCAAAAGTTTAAAGAAGAAAATTCATTACCTGAAGAAGAAGTTGAAGAAGATGAAAAATAGGCTTCAGAGATCCAAAAAAAATACTTTGGAGGCGACGATTGAGGTCACTCATCTCTGCAAGTTATACATGAAAGATTTTGTGAGCTTGAACATCAAGAAAGATAACTTCAAGATAGAGTTGGTAGAACTTAAGAAAAGCACCAGTGACAAGTCCTGGGCATTAACTGCGAAGGTCAGCTCCTTCAAAATTGAGCTCAAGGTGGCCAAAAAAAAAATTCAGCTATTGGAGGGGAGCTCGCCATGGTCTTTCGACAAAGCTCGATATGAATGGAATTGATCTCAGAGGTTTTTTGTGCTCTAGAAGTAGTTACACGATGCTGAGCTTGCCTATACCAATTGGGCTAGTGTGGAAGGATATCTATGCTGGAGAAAAAGTCTATGCTGCTAATAGCAAGGTGGCTCGGCTTCAATAGTTGCTTGTCAATAGTTATCAATCTGGCACAAATAGGGAGTAAGAGGAGATTGCATCTCTGAAGAGGATCACGACGAACTCTCAAAATCAGTTGGGATGGAGAAAGCCGAAGTTCAACAACTGAAGCTTAAGTTGATTTACGAACAGCAAGCTATCTAGGATACTGAAGCCGAGTCGGAGGTTCTAAAGAAATGACTGTGGATGTTAGAAGAAAATTACTGAAGGGCTGACAAGATATTTCACGATAACATGGTAAGGAGAAAGGAGCTCGAGAAGGAGATCGTCAGCCTGAAAGAATCCTTGGTGATGGCTAGCAGTCCAAAGTTCAAGAAATCTGATCTCTCTTAAAACTTTGGCTTTTTTCTTCTTACTTTTGTAACCAATTTTACAGACCCTTATTTTGTAATCAATTTTGATTTTAATGAAATGATATCTTCTCCCATTTTTGCTCTATGTGGGTTGAATATCTGTCAATAGCTTTGCTTTTCTTTCTTTTTTTCTCTCTTTTTTTTTTGAAAATATAGTTATTGGGGATGCTTAATCGAAGATCTTCTCGTGTGCCAAGATGAGGTTCTCTTCTTTTTCCTCGCACAGTCGATCTCTATTCTTGTTAGGACGAGATCTTTCTCCTATCCTCAATAAGACCATTGGGGTGCGAAAGGGGTATTGAAAGGGCCTCTTTCCTCCTTCGATCTTAAATAATCGGAGGTCTTCATCTATGTTAGGATGAGGTCCTCCTCCTATTCCTAATACGGTTAAGCTTTGCTCATGTTGGGATGAGGTTCTTGTCCTATTTCTAACAATATAGTAAGGGCACGAAAGGGCCATTGAAGAGGCTTCTTTCCTCTTATCTTAAATAATCGAAGATCTTCATCCATATCAGGATAAGGTCCTTCTATCCTAACATGGTTAGACTTTGCTCATGTTAGGATGAGGTTCTCCTCTTGTTCCTAATAAGACAGTAGGAGCACGAAAGGGTGTTGAAGGAGCCTCTCTCCTCCTCCTATATTAAATAACCAAAAGTCCTCATTCATGTCAGAATGAGATCCTCCTATTCTTGATATGGTTAGACTTTGCTCATATTAGGATGGGGTTCTCCTCTTGCTCCTAATGAGATAGTAGGGACACAAAAGAGCCGCTGAAAAGGCCTCTCCCCTCCTCTTGTCTTAAACAATCGGAGGTCCTCGACTTTATTTGAAGTTTGGTTGAGTCATTTTCTATTATCAAATGATTTTGTGCCAAAAAATAAAATTATTGAAAGAAAAAAGTTTTATTAAGATGAAATTATTAGTAGTACATTCGTAGATTTTTCAAATTTCAGGATCGAGGAAGATTAGCTCCTCCAAACTCTTTTAAACAATAAGTTCCAGGCCGCATGACCTTTCTGACTTTATATGGGTCTTCCTAATTTGGAGCAAGCTTTTCTTGATTTTGAGATTGTGAAATAGCTGCTCGTCGATGTACCAAGTCCCCCACTTTGAATACCTTACCCCCGACTTTAGAGTTGTAGTAACGAGCTACCTTCTGTTTGTAGGCCACCATTCGAACTTGAGCTTCTTCCCGTCTTTCCTCTAACAAGTCGTGGTTAGCCCTAAGATCCTAGAAGTTGTGTTGTTCATCGAATGCCATGACTCATGCTGATGGAAGTTTGAGTTCTATTAGGATGATCTCTTATGTTCTGAAGGCTAAGGCAAATGGAGTCTCCTCGACTGGCAGCTTTTGAATAGTTCGATATGCCCAGAGCACATGATAGAATTCATCCATCCAAGTTTTCTTTGCTTTCTCAAGTCTTACTTTGATACCTTATAGCAGAATTCGGTTAGTTATTTTCATCTCGCCGTTTGCTTGTGGATGTGCTACTGACGTAAAATTATGAGTAATGTCCAGATCTTCATAGAACTTAGCAAACTTTATCCTTACAAACTATCATCTATTATCTATTATAAGAGTTTGAGGTAGGCCGAATCTATAAACAATCAACTTTCAGATGAAGTTCTATACTTTAGCTTCAGTAATTTTTGCCAGATGTTCGACTTCAATCCATTTTGTGAAGTAATTGATTGCCGCCAATAGAAACTTCCTCTATCCAAATGCCATAGGAAAGGATTTGAGTATGTCCATCTCCCACTATGCAAATGGCCATGGGGCACTTAGGGATGTAAGTTTAGAGGCCGACTGTCTTTGAATATTTGCGTTTCTTTGACATTAGTCATATTTTCTGATATATTCTATGAAATCTTGATGCATGGTTGGCCAATAATAGCCCTACCGAAGCAGTTTGTGGGATAGGGATCAAGCCTCTAGGTGACTTCTATAGATTCCTTCATGCATTTTTCATAATACAAAATCAGCTTCTGAAGGTTGGAGATATCTCAAGAGTGACAAAGAATATGACCTTTTATACAACTTGCCATCATATAGAATATATCGAAAGGTCTGGTTCCTTAATTTCTAAGCTTCTATTGAATCTTGAGGAAGAACCCCATCTTTAAGATAGGCAACTAGCGGATCGATCCAGCTGGTCTCATGGTTGACCTGCATCATAGATTGTTGCTCCTTCGAGCTTGGGTGTTTCAGAATTTCAAAAAAGATTTTCTTTGGTAGTTCATTTGGAGCGAGTGAGGCTAACTTGGAGAGAAGGTCGGCTCTGATATTTTTTGCTCTTGAAATTTGTTGAATATTAAAGCTGTTGAAGGTTGGGATCAGACTTCTTATCTTTTTTAGGTATTTCATCATGCTTTTCTTCCGAGCTTCATAATTACCACTGATTTATCCCACAACCAACTGAGAGTCACTGTAGACTCGGAGCTGATCCACCTCTAATTTTTTGGCTATTCTCAATCCAGCGATCAGCACTTCATGCTCAGCCCCATTATTTATTATAAAAAATTCAAAATGTAGTGCATACTCTGTAATGATCCCTTCTAGGTTGACCAAAATTAGACCTGCACCTGCACAAGAGGCATTGGACGAGCCATCCATGTACAGGGCCCAAAAATCTTTAGGAAGGTCTACTCTTTCTTTGAGGGATCCTGGTTGTGACTACAAAATTTTAGTTTTATTTTGTTCAAGTCTGGCTTCGTCCGAGATGGTGCATTCTACTATGAAGTCTGCTAATATTTGGGCTTTGATTGACGATCGAGATTGATAATTGATGTCAAACTCTATAAACTCAATTGCTCATTTTGCTATTTTTTTGGAGATGTCCGTCCGATGGAGAACTACCTTTATTGGCTGATCAATGAGGAGTATTATAGTATGCTCCTAAAAATAAGATCGGAGCCTTCGGGCTGCAATCAACAAAGCATAAGTTAGTTTTTCTAATTTGGTGTACCTGATCTCAGCATCCCTCAGTCAGCTTATGTAATAGATTGGTCATTGTACTTTCATCTCTTTCTTGACTAGGACTACTGCCAAGACTGTCGGAAAGACTACTAGGTACGGAAATAATTTTTTTCTAGGTTCGGGCTTTGCTAATAGGAGAGGTGAGCCAAGATAGTTTTTTAGTTTCTCAAATGCTTGTTGACATTCAGTAGTCTAGCAGAAATTATTTGGTTGCCTAAGAACTTGAAAGAAGGGCATACATCGCTCAGTCGATTTCAAGACAAAGCGATTCAGAGCTGCTACTTTTTCTGTCAGGTGCTGAACTTCTTTTATTAACTTTGGAGCAGTCATTTCTTGAATGGCTCAGATCTTCTTTGGGTTCACTTCGATTTCATGTCTTAATACAATGAACCCCAGGAACTTTTCTAAAGTTATGCCAAAGGTATACTTAGTAGGGTTCAACTTTATTTTATATTTTTGGAGGGCACTGATGGTCTCTTCAAGGTCGGTAATGTGATTTGCTGAAGATCTACCCTTTACAAGCATGTCATCCATGTAGATCTCTATATTGCGGTCGATTTGCTTCTTGAATATCTTATTAACTAAGCACTGGTAAGTTGCACCTATATTTTTAAGCCCAAAGGGCATGATCTTATAACAATAGAGAGCACGATCAGTAATAAAAGTAGTTTTCTTATCCTCTGGTGCCATCCAAATTTGATTATAGCCAGAGAAGGCATCCATGAAAGTGAGGAGCTCATGACCTAAGGTCGCATCCACTAGTGATCAATTCTGGATAAGAAGTAGCTATCTTTTAGGCAGACCTTATTCAGCTTCTTGAAGTCTATGCATATTCTTCATTTATCATTTGCCTTCTTGATAAGGACCACGTTGGAGATCCAATCCAAATAGTTGACTTTCTAGATGAACCTGACTTTGAGGAGCTTGTCAACTTCTTCTGCTATTGCTTTTCATCTCTTTGGGGCATAGTTGCACATCTTTTCTTTCACTGACCGATGTTTGGTATCAACAGCTAGATGATGTTTCATAACTTCAGCATCAATTTCAAGCATGTCTGCAAAGATTCAAGCAAAAATATTTGCATTTCTCCATAAAAATTTGACGAGCTACTCTCATACCTCTTCTCCTAGATTGGAGTCGATCTGTATTGTATGCTCTCTATTTCCAACATTCAAAGGGATCAAAATAAGATCTTCCATGGGTTCCTCCCATTCTTCAGTAAGGTCATCTTAGACGTCCAGCCCATCAACTAGGCAAGGGTCTGATTGCACACCCTTTTGCAAAGCGATTGAGTAGCAATATCTTGCTAGAACTTGATCTTCCCTAACCTCTCCAATCCCATAGCTTATTGAAAACTTCATCTTTAAATAGTAAATCAATACTACTGCCCGAAGTGCATTTAAATCAGATCAGCCAAAAATTGTATTGTAGGCAGATGAAGCTTTCACTATAAAAAAATCCACTTATGCCCTAGACTATCTCGGATATCATCCTACAGCCATAGTTAATTTTATTATTCCTTCAACTACTACAGTATCGTTAGTGAAGCCCACCAATGGGGTACTCATTAGTCCGAGCCGATTATCAGGTATAGACATTTTGAAGAAAGCATAATAAAATAAGACATCTACCAAACTTTCATTATCGATAAGAATACGGCGTACATCATAGTCTGTAATATTCAAAGAAACTACAATCACGTCATTATGTGGAAACTAAACTCCTTGCGCATCTTCTTTAGAGAAAGCGATGGGTTCTCCGATCCTCTGCCTTTTAGTTGATCGCTTAGATCCACTAGCCTCGTCCCACCGAAGTCTCCTAAAGATAGTGTTTATGATGCCCAATGGGGTAAGTCTCCTAATTGCTCCTCCTTCCTTGACGATTCTGGTTGTGGTAGTGCTCTGAGCGCTCTTCCCTTGTCTCAAGCCAACGTCGTAGGAATGGATCAAGCCGACCTCGTCTGATGAGCTCTTCGATCTCATCTTAGAGCTGAATGCACTCCTCGGTATCATGACCATGGTCACGATGGTAAAGACAATACTTGTTAGAATTGTGCTTGTCAGGATGAGTGTGCATCCTTTTAGGCCTCAATAGCTACTCCTTAATCTCCATCAGTACTTGAGTTTTTGGAGCATTGAGGGAGGCATAGTTATGAAATCTTCTAGAGAAAAAGTTCCACCATACCCTTCGGTCAAGACTCCTTTGTCGATAAGCTCAGAGAGGAGTCCGAGCTCATCTACGCTCAGGAGGGGTTTGGGAGTGTGGCCGAGCTTCACTCAACTTTTCTTCAAGTGCAAGCTAGCTAAATTCATCCACTTGCTGCTCTCTTACGACTTCATTATCCTTGGCCTTAAAGGCCTCTTCTACTTGGGCGTAACCATCTGTCCGCACCAGCATATCGGTAAAATTTTTGGGATACTTTCTTTTCAGGCAGGATAAAAGATCATTCTTCTGAAGATCATCCTTTAGTGTGGTCATGGCAATGAATTGATCTAAATTTTGGACCTCCAAGGTAGCGGCATTGAAGCAGTTGATATAAGCCTAGATGGACTCCCCTTCAATTTGATGTTGATGAGAAAGTTTGAACCTCGTTTGGGATGTCGATTGCTAACAAAATGAGCCACAAACTGATGGCTCATTTGATCGAAGAAGAAGATCGTACCCAGTTTCAGAGTTGAGTATCAATTTCTTGCTACTTTCTTCAGAGTAGATGAGAAGGCTCGACATAAGATGATGTCTGGCATACCATGGAGCAGCATCATGATCCGAAATATTTCTAGATGGTCAACCAGATCAGAGATTCCATCATAGCTCTCAAATTGAGAGAGCTTGAAATTTGACGGGATGGGCTCCTGCATGATCCGAGCAGAGAAAGGAGGATCGGTGCAGATATTATCATGGTGTACTAGGGCGGCATGGCGAAGCTGCTCAATCCATCAATCCATGTCCTGGAGCTTCTGATCGAGAGCATCACCTCGATCATGGATCTCGGAGGACTTTGGACTATAGATGGAGAAGATCTCTTTCGGAGAGGAGTCATGATCAGAATAGGGATCTTCTACTATCCTTTTCCTTTTTTTAGGAGTAACGGATCTGCTGACCTAAGTATATTTTCTTTGGGCCGATTTTTGAAGTTTCGATGGGGGTTTTCTGACTGAGCTACTGTCTGAGGTTGCTGCATGGGCTGCACTATTTTGGTGAGATTTCGAACCTATTGCACCAATAGGTTGAGCAGCTCTGGATCCACCATAGCCATCGAGGAAGGTTGTGGTGCTGGTGATGGTGTTGGAGTGGGAGGATCTGGCTCAAATCTGATGATGGAGCTGGTGGATCGCTAGGTAATTATCTTCTTTGGAGACATTTTTGAGATCAAAAAAGATCAAATAGAAATAAATCTTGAAAGATTAAAAGAAGAGAATAGATAAATTCGACTGAGCACTCCTTTTAGAATAAGGGCTCTGGATTTCTTCCTTTAGCGCTAATTCTATTGGTGTAAAATTTGGTTGATATCGGATGATGCTGGAGTTGGGAAAGTTGAGGTCATCACTGGTGATCTACAAAATAAAGTCTTAGCCAAAATCGAGGGTGGCAGCTCTGGCAGAATTTTCTGATGATCAAGTTAGCTCTTCTAGCCAATAAAAATGGAGTGCTTAAGTGAATTGAAATAGAGTTTTTAACTGAGAGAGAAAACATATCTGGAGGGTCCCTTATATAGGAGAGCATGTAACAAACTGATGGTGATAGCCATAACTACCTGGTAATGGGTCGTTTGGGGTCACATGAAGTTTGTTATAGAGGATAGTATTTGTTGTCATGACGTGATAGCTATGAGCTTAGAAGTGGCACTCCCAAGTCTTAGAAACATGAGAAAATAGGTCATGAAAAGATTGAAGCGAGCCGGAAGAAGAATCTGTCTTAATAGTAAAGTTCAGAAACTGGGCCGGCTCACTCTGAGACTGAGCCGGCTCAGTTGGAAACTGGGTTAGCTCAGTCCAAAATTAGGTCGGTTAGGTCTCAGAGAAAAATTTAGATAGAAAGTGATATTTTTGGAATGTTGGCATGATACACAACTGGGTCAGCTCAATCTGGGACTGAGCCGACCCAATCGCAGGTTAGCCGGCTCAGTCTGAAACTAGGTCAGCTCAATTTTTATGGATTATTATTTTATGTACGTGGGTTGTTTGAATTTGGAGAGTTTTTCTATGAGCTTGAGCTTGATCTTTTGTAAAGCATATATACTGAAAATAGGTCAAGATTGTAAGGGTGCTGAAATATACTGAATAAAAGCTCTTATTTTTTGAAAATCTTTTCTTCTCTATTTTTTGACTTATTTGATCGTGCTTCCATAGAAATCTTTGAGAAGTATTTTTTTATTGTTGGCTAATCACCAGCAGTCATGCCGATCCATATGGAAATAGCGCATATTTCCAACACTAGCCTATTGAGGTTTGGTAGTTGAAGTTTGGATGTCTTCAAGATTATCTAAATATTGATTGATATTCACTGTATCAAGAATTGGTGTCGAGGTCCTTCCATGGACAGAGAAAAGTTCGACTGAAAGGAGCCCGTTGGGCTACTAGAGGGAGTCTGGAAGGAGTTTGACTAAAGGAGTCTAGTTGGAGAGAGTCCGATTAGAAGAAGTCTGACAGGAGGAAGTATGGTTGAAGGGAGTTCGGTTAGAAGAGGTCGGGTTGGAGGGAGTCCGACTGGAGAAAGTTCGATTGGAGAAGTTCAGCTCAAAGGAGCCCGGCTTGTCCTGGGGCTAGACACCAAGTTAAACTTTGGTAGAAGCGGGTTTAACCCCAATAGACTCAATGCACTCAAACCAAGTCTGGACCTTAGTAGATCCACTTGAAGGTATTGTATCTATTGAATGTGAATAGATTTTCAAGAGAAAAATAGTATAGATGAAAATATAGAGACATTCAAAGCTAGGCTTATGGCAAAAGAGTATAGTTAGCATGAAGGCATTGACTATTAGGATACTTTTTCATCTGTAGCCATACTTAAGTCCATCCACACACTGCTTGCCATTGCAGCATATGTCGATTATAAAATATGGCAAATGGATATAAAAATGATATTCTTGAATGGATATCTTAAGCAAAATATCTATATGGAACAGTCACTTGATTTCATCTCCAGTGATAGTGATCATAAAGTTTGCGAATTGCAAAGATCTATTTATAGCTTAAGCAAGCATCTCAAAGCTGGAATGCTTATTTTAATAATGTAATCAAATCATTTAATTTCATCAAGAACGAGGAGGAGCCATTGAAGAAAATCGAGCAAAATTTTTAGCATGCATTTTAAAAATATTTTTAAAATTAAAGTAATGATAAATAAAATTAATCAAATATTAATCTACTATATATATTGATCTAATCAATTTAAACTCTACTTAGGATCTAGACATGTTAATATGTAATTTAAAATTTAAATGTGATCGATAAGCAAATCGAATCTACTGAACGATACGAGTTTAGAACTTGATACCTATACATGGATAGCTGATCACCATAATTTGAATCCACCGGATAATACTTTGATGTTGCACTATAGCCGTACATATGTCTGGCCTCTATAGTTGATCCACATGGAGTTCCGGATCTCGATCAGACCCATTGGAGTGCTAGCTTCTCGTTGGAGTCTTCAATGACTGATCATGATCGATCCAATTGATCATCTTTATTTTGATCTTTTAGATACTTTAAAAAATTTAAATATGTGCTTCGGAGGATGATGAAGTGGTGTTTCAAATTTGATAGTGATCTGATGCTCACAGCACTCGATCTCTCCATCCGAACCTAGATTCCCAAGTCTTGGGTTTCACTCGATCCAAAAATCCTGATGCACTGAAAAAACCCTTTCACACCCTCTCTATGTGGAGTTTTTTCATGAAATAAGTTTTTATGAAAATATTACTTTCAAATCTATAAATTCTATTTAGATTATATTTAAAAATTGGGTGTCCTTAGACACAAAAATTAGAAGAGAATAGAGGCATGAAAGAAAAAATAAAGTGCTATAGGACTCTGCTCACCTTCACTCCAAGATTTTTTTTGCCTAAAATCAATGCCCAATTGCTTTCAAATTTTTACCACAAAAAAACAACCCCTTAGCCTTCATTCATAAAAATTTTCATAATTTATTGCAAAAAAAATATCATAAAATTTTTCATAATTTATTGCAAAAAAAATAAGTGGAAATTTCGTATGGAGTGGATAGGTTAAGATTGGTTGAACTAGTTTCAACCAACTTCTAGTATTTGAATTTAAAAGGGGTCTTATCCTTTTCCAACGCCTCATCCAAGAGGGTGATGAGTGGAAGGACTCTCCTTCTGCTCACCCTCTATTAGAAATCACCAAAAAAATGTGCAACAAAAAGTTTAGGTAGGTGTGGAGAATAGATAAGGAAGAGAATATGTTTTTCAAATTTCAAACCAACTAAGTTGAATTCAAAATTCAACTTATTTTGCACTGGTCCAACCCCTAGACCAGGTCAAAGGAAGAATAGAGGAAGGGTGCACATTCATTTCTGCATGAAAAATCTCATGCAAAAATCAGAGGAGGGCGTGGGTCAAGGTGGAAAAGTCAAATATGGTGGGCACTAGGGAGAATTTAAATTCAAATCTCATTTGACTTGGTCCTAATTGGTTTCAACCAAACCAATTAATTTAAACCAATTGACTAGATTTAACCCAGCCAAATTAGGCTTGATTCAAACCAATAAAATTCTAATCAAATTAAAAATTAATTAGGTTCAGATCTTGATCAAATCAGGGTCGAATCTTCCTTAGCGATTAGATTATCTTATGACCTGATCGGATCAAACCCAATCGAATCAAATTTAATTGGACTTGATCAAATCCACATTGCCTAATTAAATTAAGCTAATCAAAAATTGAATTACTAATTAATCTTTCAAAAATATTAAAGTCCCAATCGGATGGGTTACTGAGCATCAGAGTTCCATCAACATGAAACTCCTGAAGAGTCTCAATCCAGTGGAGCTCTTGAACCCAGTGTCCTAAATGAATGGATCTCGAGATCATGGAGTCTCAGATCAGTGGGACTCTTGATTAGAGAGTTTCAAGTAAGTAGGACTCAGAGTCCTAGTCCACTAAGACTCTTAGTCAGAGAGTTCCAATCCAATGGGACTCTCGACCATAGAGTTTCAGGTCATCAGGATTCTTGTTCAGAGAGTTCTGAATATGAAGGACTCAGAGTTCCAATCAAGTAAGACTCTTGATCATAGAGTTTCAGTCTAGTGAAACTATTGACCATAGAGTCTCAGGTCATTAAGACTCAATATCAGCCATCAGATCAGGTAGAAACTTCTAATATGTGTGACCCCATAGGTTCGAATCCTTAGTCGATAGCATGGGAACCAATTTTCTGTACCAGTCGATGTAACCCTTTACCAATGATACCCGATGTTCGGATAGATCGAAAAGTCATAATGCAATAATGACGAACCTATGGAATATGGTTACCGTATAATTTATTTTCTTAACCTCGATGCTCAAAGGATGATCTAGGATTTACTGTCAACCCTAAAATTCATCCATAGTATATTTTGAAACTCAGTGTCCATCACATGGACCACCCCGATCGAGGGTTTGCTAAATTAAAATACAGTGATGCACTTGCTCCAATATTAGAGGGATCAATCTCATCTTGACTCACACACAGACAAGCCAAGTACTTGACTGCACCTAGTAGCCTTCCATCACTGAATTAGAAATTCAGGTAGTCTGGTGCCTAAGTGCAGTGAGTTGCTTGCAGGTCATCGTGGTGATCTAAGATCTAAGGGACACTTATACCATATCCTTCACGAGCAACTATTGATAGTAGAGAGCTCCACAGTTGGATCACGTTTAGTAAAATATACCCCTACACTTCATCGGCATGCCATAACAGTATCTCCATACTTCTTGGTTAAGAGGACAACCAACACTTATGGCATACAATGATCTACACTCGATACATTATCATTCTAGGTAATAATGAATCATTTGGTCGTGAACACGTTTGAAAACTAAACGATAAATCCTCCTTTGTCGAGTCTAAATAGTCCTAAGAACTTCATCACATAAGAGTTCATTACAGAAAGATGTACAAAGTGATGAAAAGACTAAAATAATAATTTTATTTATTAATAATTTAAGTATAATTATATTTAGCTCAACCATCTGCAATCTAGATGATTGGCTTTAGGATACAATTTCCAACAACTCTCATTTAGACTAAAGCCACTTAGAATAGTATCGAATACCCATCTTCCATTTGTGATTTTCGAACTCTTTGATTCCTAAAGCTTTAGTTAAGGGGTCGATCATATTCTCCTTGTCATCGATCTTCTGAAGCTCGACGTCACCTCGCTCCATGATTTCTCATACAAGATGGTAGTGATGTAGAATATGTTTGGTGCGCTGATGTGCTTTCGACTCCTTCGCTTGAGCTATGGTTCTAGTGCTGTCACAGTATAGCATAATCAGACCATCCAAGGAGGGTGCTACTCCCAGATTATCGATGAACTTTCATAGTCACATAGCTTTCTTCGCAATATCAGATGCCATAATATACTCTACCTCACACATAAAATCGACCACAGTGTACTGCTTGAAACTCTTCCAGCAGACCGCTCCACCATTTAGGATAAACACAAAATCTGGCATACTTTTGCTATCATCATGATCTGTCTGAAAACTAAAATTAGTATATTCCATAAGTTTTAAGTCAGTATATCTATAGATGAGCCACTGATCCTTGGTATTTCTCAAATACTTTAGGATTGTCTTCACAACCTTTTAGTGATTCTCATCTGGGTCAGACTGGTATCTGCTTACTATCCCTAGTAAGTATGCCACGTCTGATCTCATACACATCATGGCATACATAATAGAACCCACTATCGAAGCATACGATATTTCACTCATACGCTCTCTCTCTTGAGGAGTTCTTGGATAATTTTTCTTCGAGAGTGAAATTCCATGGCCTATCGAAAGATAGCCCTTCTTAAAATTTTTCATGCTGAACCTCTTCAACACGGTATCAATGTATGTGGACTGAAATAATCCTAGCAACTTTTTAGATCTATTCCTATAGATCTTCATCCCTAGGATGTAGGAAGCTTCTCCCACGTCCTTCATGGAGAATTAAGACGACAGCCAAACCTTTATTTTCTGTAATGCAGGGATGTCATTTTCAATTAAGAGAATGTCATCAATATACAATACAAGAAATACAACAACAGAACTGTTGGCCCATTAATACACATAGGGTTCTTCTTCATTCTTAACGAAGCCATACATTCTAATTATTTTATCAAAGTGCATGTTCCAACTCCGTGATGCTTGCTTCAATCCATAGATGGATCTTTGAAGCCTGTACACCTTAGACTCATCTGTAGATGTGAAACCCTTAGGCTGTATCATATGCACCTCTTCATCTAGCTCTCCATTTAGAAAAGTTATTTTCACCTCCATTTGTCAGATATCATAGTCTAGGTATGCTGCTATCGCAAGTATAATCTAAATAGATTTGAGCATTACCACTAAAAAAAATATCTCATCATAGTCAATACTGTTAGATATATGTGTCCTAGAAGCCAGAATTGGCTGACACTTATAATATACTTATAAGGGCAAAATTATAATTTTGACTAATGTCAACAAAATGGGTTATTTTCTATCACATATGTATCTGTGATACATCCTTTGAGTTAATAGTAATGATAATTTATATTTTCAAGAGTTGAAAATTTAAGACATGAATAATCATTATTAACTCATAAAATGCTCCCGACCATAGGATCATCATGAGGATGGTGATTGATCTGGAAGGTTGGTGTACAATCACTTCTCTTTAGTAGATGAGTCTTGAGTCTATGGTGTGGAGACACCGGAGAGAGTATAGGTACTCGTTAGAGAATGAGGGCACTGAGCGTGACCACCTCGAGTAGTCATTAGGGAGTCTACCTTCTCATCGATGACTGACTCGATGCTGCAGTGGTGTGTCTGGTTCTTTGACCTGAGATGCATCGGTAGTTCACCTTGAGGGTGTTATAGTTTGACTACACCATTACTCGATCTCCTAGCCATATGGAACCCTGAGGTGTATGTTGGCTATAGCATGTTCATTGTAGGAACTGGATGGCATCAAGATGGAATCTATCTACCTCGATGGTAGAAGAGCAGCCCTATGATAATCATGAGAATCAAGTCCAGAAGCCCATGGCCATGGTAGAGTGAAATAATAGAAAGAGTTTCTATTTAGATTTTCACATTGGACTCGAATCGAATGATTACATCATATGATAGAAACTAGGGTTTGACGAGTTCACCTTAACCCTAATCTGATCAGAGCTCAAGATAGAAGAACTTAATCACACAAGTAGCTGCACCAAGAGGTTTCGCATTCAGCTCTGATGGGTTGCCACCATATACTGCTAGGTGTCACTGGTGGATTTTGGGAGCAATTAGAATGA
>QRFJ01000196.1:1305190-1507492 GCA_006176705.1 Cocos nucifera
TTTTATAACGATCTTTATTAGCTACATATTGATGTACCTGGTGCTAACTATCGGCAAAATGTTGAACTGCTAAACGACCTAGGCGACTAGTCCAAATGATAGGTATCTATTGGCACCTAAGATTAGGTCATCTTACTAGCAAGTAGGATCAATGAAATGGAGAAATGGGCTATTAAGTCCATTGACTTTTCAAGTTCTATCAACTTTATTGAATCTTGTCTTCAAGGCAAAATTGACTAAACTCTCTTTTTTGTTAGACAATGGAAAAAGAAGCCACAGATCTCTCCTTGCCTAGTACATATTGATGTATGTGGGCCTATTTGATGCTATCCGACTAGAGGCAATTTTCTACTTCAATTACCTTTACTGATGATCTATCTAGGTATGGGTATGTGTATTTTATGAGACATAAGTCTGAAGCTTTTGGAAAAGTTCAAAGAATTCAGACATGAAGTAGAAAAATAAACTTAAGAAAAATTCCATTAAGGTTTCTTCGATCAGTTGAGGAAGTGAATACCTTAGCGAGAATTCCTAGGACTATCTAAAGAAAAATGGCATAGTCTCTCAAGGACTCCACTAGGAACACCTCAAACTCAAATGGGGTTTCAAAATTGGAGAAAGGACTTCTATGATATGGTCCAATCCATGATGAGCTTCATAGACCTCCTTGACTTTTCTTTCGGGACACTCTTTGTTCACTTCAATTTATCTACAAATAGGATTCCTTCTAAGACGTTCCTACCATACCAATGAGATATTGGTACAGTAAGAAACCAAGTCTGAGTCATCTCAGGAATCTGGGGTTGATCGGCTCATGTCAAAGATAACAAGTGACAAGTTAGAGTTTAGGTCCTTCAGAGCTCATTCAATTCTAGGATATTCCTAAAGATCATTAAGATACTATTTCTACATTCCAGAAGACCATAATGTGATTGTGAGTCGACATGCCATCTTATCTTGAAAAAATAGTTTATTCAAGATAGCAGGCATTCGGAAAGCAGATCAAGCTTGATGAGAAAAGTCTCACAAGTATAATGAGCTAAGGACCAATGGAATCAAATCAGGTCGAGCCAACAAGAACACTTACCTCCTCCATCCATAGATTGGAAAGAGTTTCCCATCCCCCTGAGAGATTACTTAGGTATTATTTCAGAGGAAGTAGAGAAAACATTCCTCGTAGGCAATGGTGCTCATGGTTGATGATCCCAAAACTACACGAGGCGATATCAGATATCGACTCCGAGAAATGGCTAGACGCAATGTAGTCAGAAATTGACTCGATGCACTCAAACCAAGTCTGGACCTTGGTAGATCCACCAGAAGGCTATAGTTACCTATTGGGTGTAAATGGATCTTCAAGAGAAAGATTGGTGTAGATGGGATTGTGGAGACATTCAAGGCTAAGACTAGTGAAAAAAGGTCTTATAGTTTAATGCGAAGGCATTGACTATCAGGGATTACCTTTTCTCAGTGGCTTATGCTAAAATCTATCCGTACATTGCTTACCATTGCAGCCTATTTTAGTTATGAAATATGGCAAATAGACATAAAAATAACATTCTTGAATGGATATCTTGAGGAAGATATCTATATGGAATAGCCGCTAGGTTTTACCCCAGTGTACTGATCATAAGATTTTGCAAGCTACAAGGTCCATATATGAAACTTAAGCAAGCATCTCGAAGCTGGAACACTCATTTCAATGATGTGATTCAAAACGTTTGATTTCATACAAAAATGAGAGAAACCATGTGTCTTCAAAAGAGGTTAGTGGGAGCGCTGTTGTCTTCCTCTATTGTACATGGATGATATCCTTCCTTATTGGGAATGCATTATTCCTATGTTAACACAGTCAAAATATGGTTGTCCAAGAATTCTCCATGAAAGACCTAGGTGAGGCATCCTTTATTCTAGGAATTAAGGTCTATAGGGATAGATTGAATAGGATGCTAGAACTTTCACAGAAGATGTACATAGAGAAAGTATAAAAAGGTTTTTATATGGAAAACTCTAAGAGGGATTAATACCCTTCAGACATGGTATTCATTCTTTTCAAGAAAATGTGCCCTAGACACCTGAGGAAATATAATGCATAAGCAAGATCCCTATGCTTCTGTAATAGGGAGCCTCATGTATTACCATGCTTATGTACACGGACTCTGATATAGCCCATGCTGTGAGTGTCACAAGCAGATATCAGTCAAATCCAGGTGAAGACACTAGACTTCTATGAAATGTATCCTTAAGTACTAAAGAAGAACTAAGTATATGATTTTTTCTTGGTAATGGAAGAACTCCAAGTCCAAAGGATACACAGACTCGGATTTCATGTCCGATATAGATGATCGAAAGTCGACATTGGGAGTCTGTTTGTTGTGCCAATTTGGTAGCTGTCAGCTGGGAAGAGTTCCAAGCAAATGGTGATAGCAGATTCCACCATGTGAAGCAGAAATATACACTGCATTCAGAGGCTACTGATGGAAGCATTTCTGGAAACAAGAAGTTCTGCTGCAGAAATCGGAAGTAATGCCATCAGATGCATTCCTCTATACTGCGATAATAATGGCGCCATAGCCCTTACTAAGGAGCCCAGGTCTCATAAAAAATCCAAGCACATTGAATGGCGATACCACCTCATCCGCGATTACCTCGAGAAGAAATATGTTGAGGTCAAGAGAGTCAACTTCACGGATAATGTGGCAGACCCACTTATAAAGCTGTTAGGCTAGCAGAAGACCGAAGCCCATCTTGAGAAGATGGGACTTAGATTTATAAACAATTGGCTTTAGGATAAGTGAGAGATTGTTAGATATATGTGCCCTAGAAGTCATAATTGGCTGATACTTGTAATACACTTCTAAGGGCAAAATTATAATTTTGACTAATATCAATAAAATGAATTATTTTCTATCACATATGTGTCTGTGATACATCCTTTGTGTTAATGGTAATGATAATTCATATTTTTAAGAGTTGAAAATTTAAGACATGAATAATCATTATTAACTCATAAAATGCTCCCGACCATAGGATCATCACGAGGATGGTGATTTGATCGAAAAGTTGGTGTACAATCACTTCTCTTTAGTAGATAGTCTTGAGGTCTACGTGTGGAAACATCGAAGCAAGAGTACAGATATCTCATTAGAGAATAGGGGCACTGAGCGTGATCATCTCGAGTAGTCATTAGGGAGTTACCTTCTCGTCAATGACTGACTCGGCTGCAGTTAGTATGTTTGATTTCTTGATCTGAGGTGCATCGACAGTTTACTTGAGGGTGTTATAGTTTGACTACACCATTACTCGGTCTTCTAGCCATTCGAAATCCTGAGGTGTATGTTGCTATAGCATGTTCATTATAGGAACTGGATAGCATCAAGATGGAATCTATCTACCTCGATGGTAGAGGAGTAGCCCTATGATGATCATAAGAATTAAGTCCAAAAGCCCATGGCCATGGTAGAGTGAAATAATAGAAAGAGTTTCTATTTAGGTTTTCACATCGGACTTGAATCGAATGATTACATCATATGACAGAAACTAGGGTTTGACGAGTTCACCTTAACCCTAATCTGATCGGGGCTCAAGATAGAAGAACTTAATCACACAGGTAGCTGCACCAAGAGGTTCGCATTCAGCTCTGATGGGTTGCCACCATATACTGCTAGGTGTCACTGGTGGATTTTGGGAGCAATTAGAATGATTTAGATGATCGATCATTCTAGCTGTTCGAATCAGAAGAGTTCTGATCCATCGAAAGGAGTTTCGATGATGTCGATGATAGAGATCATGACATATCCCATTACCATACAGAACTGAACCTAACTGGGTCACACAAACAAGGGTTTGAATCTGGTGATCATCAATTGAACTGATCTAGTTCAATTGATCTGAATGAGATTCAATTAGGTTCAAGAAAATCGTGCTAGCACTCGATTGAACCTAACGTTCTTCTTTTGCTATCATAAATAGTTGTCCTGTCTGAGCCAAAGGAGTTTATGCTCGATCAGAGGCCTTCACTTTATCTGACTGAAGCTTGTCCAAGTTAGAAAAGGTTGTCCTATTTTGTAAGATATTATCTGCCATTTTTGGTCACCTGTCATTTCTCGTTCTTTGACTTTGGTCAAAAGTTGACCTTTGACTGGTCAAATGTTGACCATTGATACTTTGACTTCTATCCAGTGTGTCATGCACCTATTGGAGGGCTGGTGGGGGCTTGTCCTCCTACCAGAACCTGGCAAGGAGGAGGGCGCACGCCCACCCTAGGCGTGCGCCCAAGTTGGAGGCGCCAAGGAGTCCCTGTTGGACAGGGACTCCATCTCCTTTTTGGTTTTCAATTAGAGTTCTCCTAAGAACAACTTTGACTGTCTTAGGCACCCTCTAAGGAGGAATCTAAGGGACTCTATTCCCACCAATCAGATTTAGATCTGATTTCATAAAGAGTTGTGATTGGTTCGAAAGAAGAGGAGTTGGATCACAGATAGTCTATAAATAAGATCCTGCGTCCAACTCAAAGAGCAATTGAAATCCCAAGCCCTAAGACTGCCTCTCCCCTCTTCCTCCATGCCAAACCCACCTTCTCCCTCTCCTCTCCATGTTCAAAAGTGTTTTGGACCTTGGTTGATGCAATCCAGACGAGAGAAAGACGACTGAAAGCTAGAAGGCTGCACTGCTGCAAAGGACAACTGCTGATCTTCAAAAAGAGTTTTGAAGATCCTCCAAATCTGATCCAGATCTAATTTTTGGAGACATGATAGAGAAGAAGAGGATCTCCAGATCCAACTCAAGTGGATATCGGTAGAGGTCAGGCACTTGCGTGGCTTGATGCAGAACCTTTTGCTACTTACAGGATCATCAATGAGTAATAGGATTATCCACTTCAAGGTAAATTAAATTTGATTTAATTTATCTAAATTTATTTTAATTACTAAAATAATAAGAATTAGATCTAAAATATCCTAGATCTAATCTAGATTAAAGAAAATTTTTTTTGAAATATATCTCTTGATCTGATCAGATCTGAACGAACCTGGTCCAGGAAATTAGGATTTTTCTTTAAATACTATAACACTGACGATATCCCTTGGCAATCAGATGAGCTTTATATGTCTCCATCTTCCCATCTGTGCTTCATTTCCTTTTGAAAATCCATTTACACCCAATGAACTTTACCCCTTCAGGTGGATCAATTAGTGTCCATACACTATTGACCTTCATGGACTCCATTTTGGACTTCATAGCTTCCAACCACTTATCGAAGTCGGACCTCTGCATGGCATCTATGTAGGTGATTGGATCCTTATTATTCTCATCGAGTTCGATAGGATCACCATTTCGAACCAAGAAATCATAGTATCTATCTAGTTGACGTGGTACTCTACCGAATCTTCTTGGTGCCATTTCAATAGGCTCTAGATTTGATCTTATCAAATCTAGTTTCGTAGGTTCACTAGAATGTATCGATTCTTCCATCTATCGAACTTTATTAAGTTCAACATTAGAGGCAACTATTTCTTCACTAAGAAACTTTTTTTCTAAACAGACTGCTCTATTGCTGATGAATATTTTTTGTTCTTCAGCAAGGTAGAAGTAATAACCCCTAGTTTCTTTGGGATATCCCATGAACAGGCATTTATCAAACCTAGATTCAAGCTTTTTTGGCTGCAGATGTTTAACATAAGTCGGATATCCCCAAATCCTAAAGTGAGAGAGTGTTGGCTTACATCCAATCCATATCTCATATGGAGTCTTTGCAACAGACTTGTTTGGAACATTATTCAAAATAAAATAGACAGTTTCTAGTGCATAATCCCAAAATAAAATCGACAGACTTATAAACCCCATCATGAATCGAACCATGTCCAACAGGGTTCGATTTCTCCTTTCAGATATACTATTAAGTTGTGATATTCCAGGAGAGGTCCATTGTAAGAGAATTCCATTCTCTCTTAGATATGTTAAAAACTCGTTGGAAAGATATTCACCTCCTCGATCAGACTGAAGAATTTTAATAATCTTTCTAAGTTATTTTTCTATCTCATTTCGATATTGTTTGAACATTTCAAATGAATCAGATTTACTCTTCATAAGATAGACATACCCATACCTAGATAGGTCGTCAGTAAATGTAATGAAGTAGTAAAATCCACATCTAGCACATGTGTTCATAGGTCCATATACATCAATGTACTAGACCTAGACGCTTAATGGCCCGCTCATCCTTTTCAGTAAAAGGTGATTTGGTCATCTTATCAAGAAGACAAGACTCATAGATATTCAATGATTCATAATCATCAATATCAAGGATACTCTTCTTAACTATCCTGTTAATTTTATTCTTATTTATATGACTGAGCCTACAGTGCCAAAGATAAGCATTAGTGACATTATCTAGTTTTGATCGTTTATTCGATGTGTACATTACACTAATAGGCTGTGATAAAAAATTAAATTCTATTTCTTAATTATCCTTGCATTATTGTGACATCATTCATAATGATATCGCAATAATGTTCCTTTATTGAGAAACTATAACCATCTTGGGCCAAAAGCCCAATGGATATTATGTTTATCATAAAAGATGGACAATAGTGACAGTCACTTAAAATGACAGTATTATTTTTGAAAAATAGTTCAAGAGTTTTTAATGCTATGACTGAAACTTGACTTTCATCCCCAATATTAAGAAATTTATCACCATTCTCAAATTTTCTATCAATTTGAAGTTCATACAATGAATTGCATATATGAATCGGACTTCCGATATCTAATACCCAAGTATATGTATCACATACAGAGAAATTATAAGATATTATTATGTAACAGCCTTGACCAGCAACTACTTGCTGATTTTTACTATTCAGCCTATTTGAGTCAAGAGGACCATTCCTCTCTAGGTCTGCCTGATTAGGGTCAATACTAGACTCTTGTTCTTAGGTTCTTAACACTTGTCACTATCCAATAGTAAACGGAGTGGACTAACTCTAGCCATTCTAATTATCTGAAAGAAAAATATGAAATCTTATTAGTACTTGAATTAATTAATCCTAATGACTTGGACTTTAGTCTAAAAGTTCTTCCACTATTTTTAACAAATTGATAGCCTTTACCTCTAATTTGAGGAATTACACTAACTCCTTAGCGGGTATTGAAATCTACATAGACTACATACGGGCCCGAGGAAAGTTTTGGCTAACCCGTGTGCATCTACAGGTAGGTTCACAATCAATTATTTCTCTAAATAATTTTTAGTATTTAGGTTTTGCCCTAGATGCTAAATCAGTAGGCTATGGCCTCCACTGAAAAGGTCTAGTTAGGTCTAACAATAAACATGATTGACTTTGGTGCATCAAACCAATGATAACCAGGCCCGACGAAAGATCTGACTAACTTGATCACTATTAAGAGAGTGCGACCTAATCATTATATGATGTATAATAATTTCAATATCCAAATAAACACCAGGTGAAAGGCACCTCCAATGTTCACCCAGAAAATTAGACTTATTACTATTCACCTTAATGGGAGGCTATGATTCGGTTATCCCCATAACTTAGTCATTTTAAGGATTTAATAATTTAGAAGATTTAGTTTACATGTGATTTAAGGATAGAAAGAACACGGACCAAATTTTTCCTACTGACTTCACCAAGTTAAATTCTTCCACTGACTTCATCAAGTCAGTAGGTTAGGACTAGGATCAATTTAAGTCCATGGGCACCTAATTTAGTTTACTGATTGAAATCAATCAAACTGATTCCTAATGATATGGATCCGTCCGAATCACCAAGTGATCTAATCAAATTCCAATCGACCATGTCGGTCAGGTAAGTGAGATTAGTGAAAGAGATATGCCATTAACTCATCAAAGATCGAACAATGCGAGTAGCTCTCAATTAAAAACCACCAGTCTAGACTGCCAAACTTATCTTAGACATCAATCGATTAATTAGGTTTAATCTGATCAACCTAGTAATTTTGGGCTTAACCATGTAGCCATGAATCAAGTCCATCTTAGTTTAATTAAAGACATAAACTTGTCCAACTACAACTATTGAAGTTGATTCTAGAGTATCCTTGAGCTAATCTAATTCAACACTTGGTTAGATTTGATCAATTACTCTAGATTAATTCATTCTTTAACTAACCTTAGGTCTAACACAATTAATGGATCTAATTCATCTAATTCTTTAACCCACAGTCTTATGATTTTATCTTAGGATCTTAATTTACAATTCTAGACCCTATGAATAATACTTAATTCTTTTAATTAAGTTTTTGGATTGATTTGTCAGGGTTCGACATTTCAAAAATAGTTTTCAAATTTTGAAAGGTTTTCATTTTCGGTCGACTCATTTCAAAAATGGGTCGGCTCATTTCTCAAACAGCAATCTATTACTAGTTTTAAATAGAAAATAAAATATAATAAAAATTAAACTATGAATCAATCTTTAAGATTTAGTCTAAAATACATTCATATTTAATTTTTCAATTAAAATAATTTTAATCATTAAAATTTTTTTACTGTTCATCTTAATGAATGAGTTTACGATGGCACCCCTACCGCTATAAAGGATCCCCATTGAATTAGAGGACATGACCTTTAAACCATACTTGTTTCTTATGATCGGATGGCTTGATGGCACATTCATTCTCGATTACTAAGTTATCTAGATTAAGCATATCAAATATACTAACATTTAATTTCTAATTAAATATTAGACATGTCAAGCAACCTTGTTGCTCTGATATCATTGAAGGAAATCGAGCAGAATTTCTAGCATACATTTTCAAAATATTTTTAAAATTAAAGCAGTGAAAACTAAATTTATCAAATATTAAAATACTATATGCATTGATATAATCAATTTAAATCCTACTTAGGATCTGGACATGCAAATATGTAATTTAAAATTTAAATATGATCGATCAGTAAATCAAATCTGCTGATCAATATGAGTTCAAAACTCGATACCTATGCATGGATAGCTAATCACCATAATCTAAATCTACTAGATAATGCTCTGGTGTTGCACCATAGCTGTACATGTGTTCGGCCTCTATGGTTGGTCCACACAGAGCTTCTGGTTTCGATCAACTCCACTGGAGTGCTAGCTCCTCATCAGGGCCTTCAATGATGGATCGCAATTGATCCAATCGATCCCTTCTTTCTGATCTCCTAGATATTCTAAAAAATCAAAACATGTGCTTCAGAGGATGATGAAGTGGTGTTTCAAATTTTGTGGCGATCCGCTGCTTACAGCACTCGATCTCTCCACCCGAACCTAGATTCCCAAGCCTTGGGTTTCACTCAGCCCAAAAATCCTGATGCACTGAAAACCCTCTCACGCCCTCTTTGTGTAGAGTTTTTCCATGAAATGAGTTTTTATGTAAAGATGACTTTTGAATCTATAAACTTTATTTAGATCATATCTAAAAATTGAGTGTCCTTAGATACAAAAATTAGAAGAGAATAGAGGCATGAAGAAAAAATAAAGTGTTGTAGAACTCTGCTCACCTTCACTCTAGGATTTTTTCGTCCAAAACCAATGCCCAATTGCTTTCAAATTTTTACCACAAAAAGATAGCTCCTTAGCATTTGTGCACAAAAATTCTCATAATTTATTGCATGAAAAATAAATGAAAATTCTATGTGGAGTGGATAGGTTAAGATTGGTTGAACTAGTTTCAACCAACTTTTAGTATTTGAATTCAAAAGGGGTCTTATAATTTTCCAACACCTCATCCAAGAGGGTGACGAGCAGAAGGTGTCTCTTTCTATTTGCCCTCTATCAGAAATTGCCAAAAAAATGTGTGATAAAAAGTTTAGGTAGGCGTGGAGAATAGATTAGGTTTTTCAAATTTCAAACCAACCAAGTTGAATTCAAAATTCAACTTAGTTTGAACTGGTCCAACCCTTGGACCAGGTCAAAGGCAGAAGAGAGGAAGGGCACATATTCATTTCTACATGAAAAATCTCATGCAAAAATTAAAGGAGGACGTGGGTCAAGGTGGAAAAGTCAAATATGGTGGGCGGTAGGGTGAATTTAAATTCAAATCTCATTCGACTTTATCCTAATTGGTTTCAACCAAACCAATTAATTTAAATTAATTAGACTAGGTTTAACCCAACTAAATTAGGCTTAATTCAAATCAATAAAATTCTAATTAAATTAAAAATTAATTAGGTTCAGATTCTAATCAAATCAGGATCGAATCTTTCTTAGCGATTAGGTCATCTCATGATCTGATCGGGTCAAATCCAATCGAATCAAATCCAATTGGACTTAATTAAATCCTCATCGCTCAATAAAATTAAGCTAATTAGCAATCGAATTACTAATTAATTCTCTAAAAATATTAGAGTCTCAATCGAATGGATTACCGGCATCAGAGTCCCATCAACATGAAACTCCTGAAGAGTCTCAATCCAGTGGAACTCTTAAACCCAATGTCCTAAATGAATGGATCTCGAGATCATAGAGTCCTAGACTAGTGGAATTCTTAATCAGAGAGTCATAAATAAGTAGGACTTAGAGTTTCAGTCCTCTAGGACTCTTGGTCAGAGAGTCCCAGTCCAATGGGACTCTCGACCACAAAGTCCTAGGTCATCAGGGCTCTTATTCAGAGAGTCCTAAACACGAAGGACTCAGAGTCCCAATCGAGTGAAACTTTTGGTCACAGAGTTTCAGTCCAGTGGAACTCTTAACCATAGTATCCTAGATCATCGAGACTCAATATCAGCCATCAGATCAGATAGAAATTTTTATTATGTGTGACCCCATAGATTCAAATCCTTAGTCGATAGCACATGAACCAATTTTCTATACTAATCGATGTGACCATCTAGCAATAGTATCCGATGCTTGGATAGGTTGAAAAGTTGCAATGCAATAATAATGAACCTATGGCATATGATTACCATATAATTCATCCTCTTGACCTCAATGTTCAAAGGACGATCTAGGATTTACTGTCAACCCTAAAATTCATTCATAGTGTATTTCAAAACTCAGTGTCCATCACATGGACCACCCCAATCGAGAGTTTGCTAAATTAAAATATAGTGATGCACTTGCTCCAACACTTTGAGGGGTTAATCTAATCTTGACTTACACACCGATAAGCCAAGTACTTGACTGCACCTAGTAGCCTTTCGTCATTGAATTAAAAATTTAGGTAGTCCTGTACCTAAGTGCAGTGAGTTACTTGCAGGTCACCGTGGTGATCTCGGATCTAAGAGACACTTATACCCATATCCTTCGTAAGCAATTCTTGATAGTAGAGAGCTCCACAGTTGGATCATATTCAGTAAAATGTACCTCTATACTTCATCTGCATGCCATAACAGTATCTCCATACTTCTTGGTTAAGAGGACAACCAACACTTATGGCACACAACAATCTATACTCGATACGTTGTCATCTTGGATAACAACGAATCATTTGATCATGAATACATTTGAGGACTAAATGATAAATCCTTCTTTGTCGAGTCTAAATATCCTAAGGATTTCATCATAGAAGAGTTCATTACAAAAAGATGCACAAAGTGATGAAAAGATCAAAATAATAATTTTATTTATTAATAATTTAAGTATAATTATATTTAGCTCAACCATCTACAATCTAGATGATTGACTTTAGGATACAATTTTGAACAGCCATGTATCTTCAAAAAGATCAGTGGGAGCATTGTTATTTTTCTTGTTATTGCATGTGGATGATATCCTTTTGTTTGGAAATGATATTCCCATGCTGACCTTGATCAAAATTTGGTTATCTAAAGAATTTTTCATGAAAGATCTAGGTAAGGCATCCTTTATTTTGAGGATCAAGGTCTATAGAGATAGATTAAGAAGGATGCTAGGATTATCAAAGAAGATGTACATTGAGGAGGTACTGAAGGGGTTTAGCATGAAAAACTTCAAGAGGGATCATGTACCCTTTAGACATCGTATCCATCTCTCTAAGAAAATGTGCTCCAACATACTGAAAGAGATTGAACTCATAAGCAAGATCCCTTATGCCTCGGCCATAGAGAGTCTCATATATACCATGCTTTATACATGACTTGGTATCGCCCATACTGTCAGTGTCACAAGCAGATATCAATCAAATCTAGGTAAAGAGCATTGAACTTTTATGAAATGTATCCTTAAGTACTTGAGAAGGACTAGGGATATATTTTTAATCTTTGGAAATAGAGAACTCCAAGTGTACGGGTAAACAAATTCAGACTTCATATCTGATACTGATGATTGAAAGTTGACATCAGAAAGCATATTCTTATATAATGATGGTGCTGTGAGCTAAAAAAGTTTCAAGCATACTGTGCTTGTGGACTCCACTCTAGAAGTAGAGTATATTACCATGTCGGATCTGCGAAGGAGGCATTCTGGTTTAAAAAGTTTATTATGGAACTAGGAGTGATACCATCTTTCTATTCTACGATAACAACCGTGCCATAGCATTTGTTAAGGAACTAAGGTCTCACAAAAAATCCAAACATATCAAGCAGTGGTTCCAGCTCATCCACGATTATCTCGAGAAGGGATATGTCGAGATAAAGAGAGTCAACACCACGAATAATGTTGCTAACCCGCTGACGAAGCTATTAAGCCAGCAAAAGATAGAAACCCATCTTAAGAAGATAGGACTATATTTGTGGCCAATTAGCTATAGGTCTAGTGGTAGTTTGTTAGATGTATGTCCTAGAAGCTAGATTGGCCAACATATGTATAAACTTTTTATGGGCATATTTTATAATATTTGACTTATAATAAAATTTAGATTATTTTTATTTATATTTATATTTTATTATGTCTATAAATCATTATTTGGATTAATAGGTATGATAACATATATTCTTAAGAGTTGAGAATTTGAAACATGTGTTATTATACATATTAATCTAAAGAAAGATTCACAGACATGTGTTATTATAATTAACTCATAAATTACTTCCAATTATAAGATCATCATGAGGATGGATCGAACCAAAAGATTGATGTACGCTCGCTTCCTTTGGATAGATGGATCTTGAATCTATGACGTAGAGACACCGGAGTGAAAGTACAAAAGCTTATTAAGAACAAGGATACTGAGCATAACTAATTTTGAGCAGTCATAAAAAAGTCTACCTTCTCGTCAGTGACATATTTATTGTTATAGTTATGTATCTAGTCTCTGACCTGAGGTACATCGATAGTTTACCTTGAGGGTGCTATAGTTTGACTATACCATAGACATATAGAGCCTTAAGGTGTATGTTGGCTATAGTATGTTCATTATAGAAATTAGATTGCACTAAGATGGGATCTATTGATCTCGGTTGAGAAGTAGTCCTATAAAGATCATGAGATTGAGTCCTAAAGCCCATAGCTATGGCAGTATGAAAGATAGAAAGAAGTTTCTATTGGATTTTATATTGGACTCGAATCGATTGATTCTATCATATAACAGACATGAAGTTTGATGAATTAACCTTAATCTCAATCCTGTCGGAACTCATGACAGAACAATCGAATTATACGATAACTTCATCTAAAAGTTCTTTTTCACTTCTAATGGATTGCTACTATATATTGGTAGATGTCACTAGTGGATTCTGAGATCAATTAGAATTATCTTGATGATCAATAATTCTAATTAGCTAAATTAAAAAGAGTTTCGATCCATCGATAAGTATTTTGATAATGTTAATGATAGAGATTATAGCATGTCCCATTACCATATAGAATTAAACCTATGGAATCACATAATCAAGGGTTTTGGTCTTTGATATTTCAATTGAACTCATATAATCTAATTGGATTAGGATTTGATCCTATTGGATTCAAGAAAATCATGATAGCATAAGATTGGACTCAATTTCTCCTGCTTTAGGTTTTCTATTGTATTGGGCTTAGCCAAATTGAATTTAGTTCATTGCCTAGAGGTAGCAACCCAAGAGTGGGGATGAATTGGATTCTTATAAAATTTATTAAATTTAAAATCTCTAAATAAGCATGTGCTCCAAATTAAACTAACTAAAATATTTATGGTGAATATACAATGTGTAGCAATGAAATTAAAAGCAATGAGATAATGCAAGTATGTAAAATAAATAAGTAAAGTAAGAAAGTAAACCAAGTAATCACACTACAAAGACAAAGAGATTTATAGTGGTTCGGAGCAACCCGCTCCTAAGTCCACTTTCCAAGCTTTTCTTGAGAATTTTATTATAATCTATCCTTGATTATAGTATATTTATTTTTCTGATCTCACAAATAAATTTAGTTAAATTTTTTAGGAGCACCAACCAAAATCTTACACCATTAATTTTTTTGAATTCACCAATAACGTAGTTGATTTTCTAGGCTCACCATTAGACAAGCCTAATTTCTAAGTTTCTTTCCTCCAAATAAACTTGTAAAGAAACAAAAATACAAAAATAAAAGTTTCAGCTTAAAATGAAAATAGAGATTAAACTTTTTAAATCCTAAAGAAGAAGCTGAAGGATTGCTCTTTTGATGATTCACTTCTCTTCATATGATGCTTGAGAGGTTGTGCTAGATGTTGGAGAAGATATCTCTTGAAAGCCCTCTGATTTCACTACTTGATTCATCTTTTTTCTCTTTTTTTTTTGATGTGCAATGGAACTCACTTAAATCTGAAAATGATTTCTTTCTTAATCCTACTTAATCTTGCTTCTAAATTGATTCTCTATCTTTAAATATCCTTAAAGATGATTGGAGAGTGAGTTCTAGCCGTTGGAAGCTCTAAAATAGCCATTGGAGATAAAAAATAGCCATTAAAAAAGTTGCAAAAACTAGCCATTAAAGACTATCAAACTCCATCAAGCTGGCTCAGATTTGGTTTAAAGTTGGCTCGGCTAATAGAGTTAGCTCGATTCTGTCTAGAGTTGGCTCAAACTACGGAATAGAAAAAATCAATTTTCTATCATCCTAAGAGAGCTGGCTCGAACAACAAAAAAGAAAAACATCTTTTTTACCATCTTGAGAGAGCTGGCTCAGATCAAAATAGAGCTGGCTCAGCTGTGTGCCAAATCAAAGTATCAATCCTGTTTCATGCCAGAACTTGCTCTATTCTTAGGTAGATCAGCTATAAACTTTCCAACTTCATTTTTCTTCATTGTTTGACCTTCCAAACTTAAATTTTTTAATCTTAAATCTTTCAAATAATATTTATTTTTTTTTTCTTATTTTCTTTATGATGAATCATCCAAATTTGTAAAACCTTCTTCTTTTAAGTGCTTTAGCTTGACATTTTGAGAGCATTTCTTCCAAAGATAATTTCTTCAGTGTGAGCATTTGAGAAATCCTATATTCAATCTTGAAATACATGATTAGTAATATTTTTACTTAATATTTTATAATCATCAAAATCAATCATAGGATCAACAATCTCTTTTTTTTTGATGATGATAAAATTTTGAATATATGCACAATAAAAATAAAAATGTGTTTCAACATATTTCGCCAGTATGTATCATAAAGTACTGGATTAAATACATAAATGTACACTTCATGAATGTTCTCAATTAGTATTTAGTTGATTGCACATATTTTGTTCATTACACATATTTCATGTACTCATTTCAAATTAATGTCTCAAATCAAATCAATGAGTATAAAGATTTCAACCATCAAATTATTGAGCATCTTAAGAATTAATTTATTAAGCATATACTCAATATTTTTATTAATCTCTTTTTTTTTTGACAGCATCAAAAAGCTTATGGAAAGGATGAATAAAAATCATTAAAATTAATAATATATTAGAATGTATCAAAATGAGAGATGTATTAAATTCAGAAAATCAATTCAAATAAATTCTCTCTTCTTTGAAAACTTATCTTTTGATTCAAAATATGCTTAAAATATTTTTTAAAAAAAAATTAGCTTGAATTCAAATATCAAAGACTCTCTCCCTTTTGAATGAATATGATTTTTTAATCAGATTTTTAAATATGCACTTATAAGCTTTAAGAGAAATAGAGTTTCTCAAAAGATTTGAAATAAAATCAAAAATAGTATATACTTTATTATTCAATCTTTTTTTTTAAAAAGATTTTAGTCAATTAAGTTTGAAAAAGATATGTATCGAGAATATATCGAGCAAAGTAAAATAAATAGTATCAAAACAATAGATAATTGCATTTTCAAATTAATTGCTTTAAGTAAAAATTACTTTAATATAAATAATTCATAAGAATTTTGCAATGCATATCAAAAATTTAGTATCAAATTTAAATTTTTAAATAAATTTTTAGATTAAATTTAAAAATTTATTTCTTAGAGTAAGAATATATTTTTAAATTTAATTTAACTTCAACTAATTATCCAAAAATAAGATAGAGCAATCAAATCATGTAAATTAAATTGGATAATCATATGAAAGCTCCATTTAAGAAGATCATAAAGTAGTTGATTAAAAATTTAAGATCAAAATTTATTTATCTCAATGTAAATTAATCATAATTTTTAATCAAATCAAGTTAGAAAATATCTCTCCTCCTATTTTTCATACTTATAGCAAGATTAATTTACTTTTCAACTTTCTTTCTTTCTTTATTTTAAATCAAGTAAATTTAATATGAATTTAACCATTAAATTTAGATTTTCTAAATTTTAAAGATATTTTTAATTTCAAAGCTATTTTTATTTAAATAATTAATTCTTCTTTAATAATTTTTTCTCCTTACTTTGGCAAACAAAACCATTTTAAAATTAAACAAAATTCAAAAGCATAAGCATCAATTGAGTGAACTAAGAATATTAATTAATCCAAATATCAATCAAGCATAGCATTCACTCAAAAAGACACCAAAATTTTTAAAAAAATATTTTTTTATTAAATTCAAAGGATGTTTACAAAAGAATGTATATACTAAGAACAAATATCATGAAGATCAAAAGAGTACGATAAGTAATTAAAAAATATTTTTAATTTAAATTTTAAAAAAAATATCATAAAAAATATTATTTAATTAAATTTTAAAAAGTATGAAATTCTTTGAATTTATCTTAAATGATATTACTTCAAGAGTATAGCTGTGCAAAATCATATTTGAAATAAAGACATTCTTTTCTTTTTACCAAAAGATAAATCAATCAAATACATAACAAATAGTAAGTTGTTTGATACCAAATAATTAAAACTAAAATCCTCTTTAAATATTTAGCTTTAAAGATAAATGATAGCTTTCTTAAAATATTTTGCTTGATATCAACTTCAAAAGATTCAAGAAGATGATTTTTCAAATTCAATTTTTGAAATCAATCAATTGGAATAAAGTATAAATATTCATCAATAAATTCTCTTTTAAGATCAAAAAAGCAATCAAATCGATGATCAAAAAGGATATTCAGATCAATTTGGAAAATCAAAAATCAATCAATTAGAGATATGATAATCAATCAAATCAAATGAGATTAAATCAAAATTAGATCGAGAAAAAAATTAGATAAAGGCTCCATGATTTTAGTTCAACTAGTAAATTTTCAAATCCTTAAAGACTAAACTAGGATACATTGCATATCAATCAAGCACTTAAATTTTATGATTGAATGGCTTATCTTTGAGTGCTTATTTCATACACTTTTTAGGAGAATTTTGATAATTTAGCATCTTGTGTAAGTTGTCAAAACTTAGCTTATTTGTCATTTTTACAATCAAATAGATTCATTGACAATCATGCTTGTAATAACTTAGGTTTCTTAAATAATTAAAGATTAAAATAGTATGATACAAAGGATTGAACTAGCATGTTAAATTTAGAATAAAATAATAAATTTAAAATAAATAATCAATATGATATACTAGTTTTGATCAATATATCAAACTTTTAATTTATGGAGTATGATCATTTTAAGCAATGATAAATCATCAAAATTAATCAAACATACTCAATAATTATGCTAATTGATAATCAAAATATATTTAGTAAACAATGATGGCATAATGTGAGAAAAGTTTAGATTTTATCAAACAGCATCATCCATCCAATTTTATTTTCAAGGCATCCATCCATAATATTTTTCTCTTTTTATTTCATTGGATCCTTGGTATACCTACAATATCATTTGCTAGTCTTTGGTACCTAAGTCATCTTAGGTCTATGAATATTAGAGTACATGATTCCTTCAAGAATCTAAATTTATTTAATTAAGGTTTGGCCAATTCTTTTAAAATTATACTCCAAAAATTTAAGGCCAATTTGGTTACACTTAAAATATTTAATAGTATAATTTTTAATTGAAGGTCATGTGAAAATATTTTTAGTATTTTGCTATTTTCTTGAAGTATTAAAATTAATTTCTACTTTATTAAAAATAGTTCCATTGATTTTTACCATAGATTGAAGATTTTGAAAGCTAATTATAAATTTTTCAGCTATAGATTTTAAAATCTCAACTTTTCTTCTTAATTTCTTATTTTCTTTTAAAAGTTCTTTTTTTATCTTTTAGAAGATTTGCATTTTCTTCTAGAAGGAATTTTAAATTTTTATATTTCTTTTTTAACTCAATATTTTTATTAACTAAAATTTTTTTAGATTTTACTATATTCTTCTTTTTCTTAGTTAGAGTTTCAATTTATTTCAAAAAATCTTTCTTTTTTTTGGCCAAAGAATTCATTTATTTCAAAAGTTCTTCTTTTTCACTCAAAAGATTATTCTTTTCATTAGTCAAAAGAAGGTTAGACTTTTTGAGCTCTTTATTTTTTAGTCTTAATTTTTTGAATTCATTCATTAAGTCATTAAAGATTTCAAATAATTCATCAAATATAAACTCGAAGGAGTTTTCAGAATTTACCTTATTCTCAATGGCCATGAGACAAAGATTTGCCACTTTCTCTTTCTCATTTGAGTTTGAAGTGTCATTATCTTTCCAAATTCCTAGTATAGCTATTTTCTTGGTTCTTTTGGGGTGCTTTTTGAGTAGAGGGCAATCCGACTTGTAATGTCCTCTTTTATTGTAATTATAGCAAGTGACACTCTTTCTTTCTTTTCTTTCTTCTTCAACTTTTCTTCATGAGAAACTTCTTGAATTTGCTTGCGAGTAGCTCCATATCCTCATCATCATCTTCACTCTCTTCTTCATCTTCTTCTTCCTCTGACTCATCATTTTTTTTATATTGTGCAGTGGATTTAAAGGCGATGATCTTCATTTTTCTTAGCTCTTCTTCTTCTTCTTCCTTTAGAGCCATGTTCAACTCATGAGTCATAAGTGAACCCATCAATTCTTCTAGGAACAACTTGGTAAGATCTTTCGCTTCTTGTATAGCTATCATCTTTGCTTTTCATTTCTTTGGCAAAGACCTTAAAATCTTGCAAACAAGTTCATAGTTAGTATAGATTTTGCCAAGACTATTTAAAGCATTGATAATATCAATAAATTTAAAAAATATTTTAGAAATAGACTCATGTTTATCCATTTTAAATATTTTATATTTATGAACAAGCAAATAAATTTTAGACTCCTTAACTTGGCTTGTTCCTTCATGAGTTACTTATAATTTTTTCTAATTTTTTTTAGTTGATGTACATGTAGATATTCTATTAAATTCATGTACATCAAGAGAACAATAAAGAACATTGATGGCTTTAGCATTTAACTGAGCCTTCTTCTTATCAAATTTATCCCAATCTTTTTTTGATTTGGAAATTGACATACCATTAATTTTAATTATGGGTGTATGTGATCTTCTAGTTATGAGTCCCCCCATATCATAATCTAAAGCTTGTATGAAAATTTTCATTCTAGCTTTTCAAAATGTATAATTTATGTCATTAAATAGTGATCGTCTAGATGTGGATTAGCCTTCAGCAAATGATGAACCAAATGGGGTTGCCATGATCTTTTACTCTTTAATCGTTAGATTAACAATCAAATATTAGAGCACCTGCTCTGATACCAATTGTTGTCCAAAGATAGCAACCCAAGAGGGGGGGGATGAATTGAGTTCTTATAAAATTTTAATCAAATTTAAAATCTTTAAATAAATATGTGCTCCAAATTAAACTAATTAAAATATTTATGGTGAATATACAATGTGTAGTAGCAAAATTAAAGGCAATAAGATAATACAAGTATGTAAAATAAATAAGTAAAACAAGAAAGCAAATCAAACAATTACACCACAAAGATAGAGATTTATAGTGGTTCGGAGCAATCCGCTCCTATGTCTACTTTTCAAGCTTTTTTTAAAAATTTTACTATAATCTATCCTTGATTACAGTATATTTATTTTTTCGGGCTCACAAAAAAAATCAGTTGATTTTTTTAGGAGCACCAACCAAAATCTTATACTGTTAGTTTTTCGAATTCATTAATAATCTAGTTAGTTTTTCAGGCTCACCAACCAAAACCTACAAGATTTAATTCTAGACTTGGACAAGTCTAATCCCTACGTTTCTTTCTTCTAAAGAAACTTGTAAAGAAAATAAAAATATAAGAATAAAAGTTTTAGCTCAAAATAAAAATAAAGTTTAAACTCTTTAAATTTTGAAGAAGAAGCTGAAGGATTGCTCTTTTGATGCTTCACTTCTCTTCATATAATGCTTGAGAGGTTGTGCTAGATGTTGGAGAAGATATCTCTTTAAAGTCCGCTAATTTCACTACTTGGTTCCTTTCTTTTCTCTCTTTTTTTGATGTGGAATGGAGCTCACTTAAATCTGAAAATAATTTCTCTCTTAATCTCACCTAATCTTATTTTTAAATTAATTCTCTATCTTTAAATATTCTTGAAGATGGTTGGAGAGTGAGTTCTAGCCATTGGAAGCTCTAAAATAGTCATTGAAGACAAAAAAATAGCCATTAAAAATGTTGCAAAAACTAGCCGTTAAAGACTGTCAAACTCTAAGAGTTGGCTTCGATTTGGCTTAGAGCTGGCTCGGCTGATAGAGCTAGCTCGATTCTATCTAAAGTTGGTTCGAACAGCAGAATAGAAAAAATTAATTTTCTATCATTCTGAGAGAGCTGGCTCGAACAGCAGAATAAAAAAATATCTTTTCTGCCATCCTGAGAGAGCTGGCTTAAATCAAAATAGAGCTGGCTCGGCTGTGTGCCAAATCAAAGTATCAATCCTATTTCGTATCAGAACTTGCTCTATTCTTGGGTAGGTAGCTCTAAACTTTTTAACTTTATTTTTCTTCATTGTTTGATCTTTCAAACTTGAATTTTTTAATCCTAAATCTTTCAAATGATATTTATTTCTTTCTCTTTTATTTTTTTTATGATGAGTCATTCAAATTTATGAAATCTTCTTCTTTTAAGTGCTTTGGCTTGACATCTTGAGAGCATTTTTTCCAAAGATAATTTCTTCAATGTGAGCATTTGAAAAATCCTATATTCAATCTTGAAACATATGATTAATAATATTTTTACTTAATATTTTATGATCATCAAAATCAATCATAGGATTAACAATATTACTATTTTATTATGTTCATAGACGATCTATCTAGGTATGGGAACGTCTATCTTATGAATCATAACTCTAAATTATTTGAAATATTCAAACAAATTAGTGCAACTTAGCAATATTAATCATTAGAAATGCGATATAAATATGATTTAATTTGATTTAAATATGATATCAATTCTTATTCATTTGGTTCTGTAGAAGTATTCCTTATGTTGTATATGGATGATGTTCTCTTAATCGAAAATGATATTTCAGCATTATAAGAAATAAATGTTTGGCTATCATCATAATTCTTCATGAAGGATTTTCGAGAAGCATCCAACATCCTAGGGATGAAGATCTATAGAAGTAGATCTAAAAGAATGCTTATGTTGTCCCAATCCACATACATTGACACAGCACTGAAAAAGTTCAGCATGAAGAATTCTAAAAAAGGCTATTCATCGATAGGCTTTAAAATTTTTCTCTCTAAGAATGATTGTCCTATAAAAAAAGAGAGCATACGAGTAGAAACCCATATGCCTCGATAATAGAATCTATCATATACACCATAAAATGTTTGAGATTGAATTTGGTATACTCACTAGGAATAGTAAGTAGATATCAATCTGTTCTAGGTAAGAATCACTGGAAGGGTGTAAAAACAATCCTTAAGTATTTAAGAAATACTAAGGACCAGTGGCTCATATATAAAGATATTAACTTAAAACTTATGAGATACACTAATTTCAATTTTTATTCAGATCGTGACAACAGCAAGAGTGTATCGGATTATGTTTTTATCTTAAATAAAGAAGTAATCTGCTAGAAAATTTTCAAATAGAACATTGTAGTTGACTCTATTTGTGAGGTAGAATACATTGCATTATCTAATGCTGTCATGAAGGCTGTGTGGTTGCAAAAGTTCATTAGCAAGCTGAAAGTGGCATCCGCCATCGATGGTCTAGTCTTACTATAGTACTAGAGCCATAGCTCGTACTAAAGAACTAAAGGTGCACCACAGAACTAAGCATATTCTGCATCACTATTACCTTATCCAGGATATTGTAGATCGAGATGACATCAATCTTCAAAAGATCGATAGAAAGAAGAACTTGGCAGATCCAGTTGCTAAAGTCTTGGAATGAAGGAGTTCGACGAACTCAAGTGAAAGATGGATATTTGATATTATTCTGATTGACTTTAGTCCAAGTAAGAGTTATTAGAAAATATGTCATAAAACCAACCATCTAAGTTGTAGATGATTATAATTTGTATATAAATTATCAATTAATAAAAGTTCTTTGGCTTATTCATCATAAATTATCTATCTTTCTTAAATGAACTTCAATATTATGGTGGTTCTTAGAACCACACTCAATCGATAAAGAAGAATTTATCGGATGGCTCTTAACATTGTTCATAATCAAATGATAGGTTATTAATTAGGATGATAACTTATCAAGTATAGATCATTGTATTTCATATGTGTTGATTGTTCTTATAACCAAGTGGTATAGAGATACTGGTATGGCATACAAATGAGATGTAGGAGTATATCTACACTAAATATGATTAATGTAGCACTCTACTATCAAGAGTAGCTAGTAAAGGCCAATGGATATAAGTATCCCTCCGACCTGAGATCACCATGGTCACTTGTAAGCAACTTACTATACTTTAAGATCAGACTATCTATATTTTTAATACAGTGATGAAAGATTTTTGGATGTAGTCAAGTACTTGCACAGTCGATATGGGAGTTAAGATGAGATTGACCACTTCTGATTAATTTTAGGAGTGAATATCTCGCTGTATTTCAATTTAGCAAAACCTAGGCCTAGGTATTGATGGCAATATGAATGAAGGTTGAGACATAATATGAATGAACTGCTTAAGTATTGATGGCTAACTCAAAGTCATCCTAAGCATTAAGGGTCAAAAGGATGAATTATATAATAACCATAGGTCAGGATTCTAAGAATGTTGCTTTACATACATTTGACCTATCTAGATGTCGGATACCATTACTAGATGGTCATTTTGATTGGTATAAGAATTAGTTCCTATGCTACTAGCTTAGGTTCAAACCTATAGGATCATATACATAAGAGATTTCTACCTAATCAAATGATTGATTAACGATTAAGAATCATTTATTGATCGAATCATCAATACGATGGATGATTGATCAAGTGCAAGTATTACAAGAGGATTAATTAGCAATTAAATTTATAATTATCTCAATCTGATTGAGCAATTGGATTGAGATCAAGTATAATTGAATTAAATTCAATTAGAATAGGTTTGGACTTGATTGGATCAAGTCTAATTGATTTATGAGATAAGCTAATTACAAGAAAGATTAATTTCCTATTCGATTAGGAGTTAAGTACATCTAATTTCTAATTGATTTAGGATATAAACCAGATTTATATATAATTTAATCTAATTTAATTAGACCCCTAGTTAGACTAGGATCATTCTTAATTAGGTTGCACTAATCTTAGTTCAATAGATTTTAAATTAGGTTTGACCTAGTCAAAATTGGAGAGTTTCAGTTGGACTGGGATTTTCCCTCTTCCCTTGCACCATACTATGAAACCCCATGTCCACATTCCTTTCTTTTTGGCATGAGTTTTCTCATGCCTAGGGAGACCCCATGCATGCCCTTCTTTCTTGGTTTTGGAATAAAGTTTGAATTGGTCAAAACAAGGCAAGTGGTTTTGCCTAGGACTCTATTTGATAGAGTCTCACAATTCCAAAACTCTCCCTCTCCCTTTATGGAATTAAATCATAGATGCCCCATCTATGTTTTTCCGCCCCTTCTCTCTTTCTATTTTGCATGAAAGGAAGGGATCCCATGCCTAGAATCTTTTAGGAGGCATCCAAGAGTTGGACGCTCCCTAAACATTCTCCCATGATCCTATAAATATTAGGTCTTTGACCTAATATCAAATTCCTATTAGGAACCAAAACAAAATCAGATATGATCTGATTTTTATGTGAAATAAGAAGGACCTTTTAACATGAATTAATGATATCCTATGCCAAATTAATTGGGGAGGTGTCCAAGTGTTGGACGCCCCCCCAAACTCCTTGATTCTTTAACCTAGTCAACTAGGTATTTGACCTAGTCATGACTTCCTTTTGGCCGCCCTATTTAAGTGGATTTGAGGCAGGAGAAACCATGGCATATTCATGGTAAAATCAAAGAGAGTGGGAGAGGGGCGTAAGGTTTTTGTGCGCTAAGATTGTTGGAGGTGTGGGTTTCTTTAGGATAAGTCTAGGGTTTGTCCTGTTAAGAAAAAAGGAAGAGAAGATGGTTTCTCCTTTTGCCTTCTCTTCTTCATATTTTGGGATATTAAAGAGTTGGTATTCTCCCTCAATCCTCATTCAGTTCTTTCTCTCTTGGAGGGACCAAGAGATTCGAAGAAAGATTTTCATATCAACTATTACAAGGGATCTGCAAGAAGCTAGCACTTCGCACGGATCTTCATTCAACGAACCTTCGATCAGCATAGGAGCCTCGTGTGAACAACCTATAGAGATTGAACACCCTGTGCGACCCCGAGCAACAAAAATAACCATGAAAATTAGTAGTGGTGTTCTCAACCTATGCAAAGATAAAGAGATCAGATCTCTTTTACACCTAGATTTAATCTAGGGTTCGCTATATATGATATAGGATATTGATATGATCAATACCAATTTATTTTTGTTTTAGATTTATTTATACATCATGACATATCATAGATCCTAGGTGTAGATGTTTAGTGATTTGATCATATGCAAAAATTTATTAATTAGATTAATCTATGTCTTCTGCTATATTATTTTTTGAAAAAATTTTAGAATACATGCATGAAACCCTTCATAGTTTTCCTTCAGTGGTATTAGAGCCTTGGTTCTTTTATGATATTATCTCATATGCATTAAAATAAATCTAAAAATAATTCTAAAGATAGTACATACTGATTATAAGGTTATCCTATTATAAGATTTATCTCTTATAATAAAAAGGTTGTCCTAGTATATGCTAATCTAAAAATTTAAATCGTAAATAAGTTAGATGAGATCTAAATAGATTTATGATTTATTTTTTGATTTTAAACCTAAAAAATAGATTTTTAATCTATTTTAGATTATTTAGATGAGATCTAAATAATGTTAAGATCGCACATACTGATTATAAGATTGTCATATTGTAAGATTTATCTTTTATAGTGAAAAGGTTGTCCTAGTATGTACTGATTTGAAAAACCTAAATCATAAATTAGTTAGATAAGATCTAAATTAATTTATGATTTAGTTTTAAATTTTAAATTTATAATTAATTGATTTATGATCTAGTTTTTGATTATTTAGATAAGATCTAGATGACGCATTTCATGTTTTAGATCTAGATCCTCTTGTTGTATATGTTGGATATGTAGCTTTAATTTGAATCTACAATTTATATGTACGACATATTTACTTTGTAGAATTTAAATTCAAAACTTACTTTCTACAAAATCTTAGATTCAAAACTCTAGGATCTAATCTGAATATTGAAGCAATTCAGATCTGAAACCATAAATTGAATATGATTCAATATAAACTATTTACAAATTTCAAAAATTATCAAAACAATGAAATCAGAAAGTAGTTCTGAGGTTCCAAACCCTAACCCATCAGCCTTGAACTTAATTAAGAATTAAGTATTATTTAGGATCTATGTTTGTGACTTGAAGATCCTAAGATAATTTCATAAAATATGAATTAATGGATAATAGGTTAGTTTTGATTAGGTCATTAACTGGATTAGACCTAGGGTGAGAATCAAATATGGACTAAGTTAAGAAATTGATCAAACCTAATTAATAGTTAATTAAGATTAGATCATTTCTTCTTTATAGATTAATTCAATAGTTGTAGTTGATTATAGTCCATACATTTGATTTTAACAAATAGACCTGATCATGGCTCAGTGGTTGAGCCCGAATCTTGCAAACCAAATCAAAACTAATAAACCAATTAGTGTCTAAGATAAATCTAGCATTTTTAGACTAGTAGTCTTTAATTTGCAGCCTGCTTACCTGGTCATTTCTGATAGTATCTAAGATAAGCTTTGACAGATCCTCTCATCGATCTTACTTACCTGGCTAATGTGGTTAGTTAGCTTTTGATTAGGTTGCTCACTGATTCATGCTAATCCATGTCACATAGGTAAATCAGTGTGACTGATTTTATTCAATGAGACTAATATAGGTGTCCATGGATCAAAATTGATCATAGTCCTCATCAATGACTTGAGAAGTCAGTGAGAGAATTTGACTTGGTAAAGTCAGTGGAAGTAATTAGGTCCATGTCTTTTCTATCCTTAAAATGATAAAATTATAAAGATAACTAAGTCATAGCCTTCCATTAAGGTGGATGGTAATGGGTCCAATAGTTTGGATGGACATTAAAGGTGCCTTACGCTAGGTGTTCATCGAGATATTAAAATTATCATTCATCATACGATGATTAGATCGTACTCTCTAAATGGTGATAAGATTGGCCAGAGCTTTCCTCGGGCCATGGTCATCATTCGTTTGATGCACCAAACTTAATCATATTAATAGTTGAATCTAATCAAATCTTTTTAGTAAAGACCAAAGCCTACTGATTAGGCTTCTGAGATAAAATTTAATTATTAAAAATTATTTTAAAAAATAATTAATTAAGAACCTATCCATAGATGCACACGGGTTGGTCAGAGCTTTTCTCAGGCCCATATGCAGTCTATATATGTGGATTCTAGTACCTGCTAGAGAATTAAAGTAATTTATTAAATTAGAGGTAGAGGCTACCAATTCATTCAAAATAGTAGGAGAACTTCTAGACTAAAGTCTAAGTCTTTAGGCTTAAAATAATTCATATACAAATAGATCTTTGTTCTCTTTCTTTTTAGATTAAGGCTAAATTCTAGTTGCTCCATCCATTATTAGATAGTGTTTGACTTATTGGACCCAACTTCAATAATGAGTATCGAAAGTTGAATATGGTTTAGTAGTATGAAGAAGTTCATACTGGGGCTTCTAAGTTCAGTCAAAATATAAGATCTAAGACTAATCAAAATCAAGCAGAGTGCTTCTACTATAAGAAGTAGGATTATAGGAAAAAGAATTATCCTTAGTACTATACTTTTCTTGACCCCAATAGGCTGAACAAGATAGAAAAGAGCAAGAATTTACTGATCAAGAATGTTATATGATAATATCTTATAATTTCTCTATTTGTGAAACTACTACCTGGGTATTGGATACCAGAAGTCAGTTCATATTTGTAATTCATTGCAAGAACTTCAAGTTAATAAAAAATTTGAGAATAGCGAGTGATTCCTGAATGTTGAAGATAGAAAATCTATTCCAGTTCTAGCTTTGAAAATAGTTCAATTTATTTTCAATGGTCATGTCATTTCTTTAGATGATTATCATTATTTTTCTTTTTTTATATAAATATAATCTCTATTGGTTTTTTGGTCAAAGATGATTATCATTTATCAATAAAAAAAGATTATTATGATATCATTATGAATGATATTACAATAATACGTAGACAATAAAAAAATAATATTATATTTTATCACAGTCTGTGAGTGTAATGTACACATCTAGTAAACATCCTAAGTTAGATAATATCATGGATGCCTACCTTTGGCATCGTAGGCTTGGTCATGTTAACAAGAATAGGACAAATAGGTTAGCCAAAGAGAAAATCATTGACATCAATGATTATGAATCATTGCCAACTTGTGAGTACTTCTATCTTCTTAAAAAGATGATAAAGTTATCTTTTACTGAAAAAGATGAAAAAGTCAGTAAAGTTCTAAGCCTCATACATAGTGATGTATATAGACCTATGAACACAAGTGCTAGAGGAAGATATCAATATTTTATGACATTTTGAAATGACCTATTTAGATATGGGTACGTCTATCTTATGAAACATAAGCCTGAATTATTTAAAATATTTAAATAATTTCATAATAAAATAAAAAATAAACTAAAAAAGATATTAAAATTTTTCAATCAGATCGAGGAAGTGAATACTTATCTAGTGAGTTTTTGACATATAAAGAAGAGAATGAGATTTACTCTCAATAGACTCCTACTGGGACACCACAGCATAATGGTATATCGAAAAAAGAAATCAAACTTTGTTAGACATGGTTCGATCCAGATGGAGTTTGCTAGTCTGCCTGTTTCATTTTGGGGTTATGCTCTTGAGACTACACATTTTATTCTGAATAATATTCTAAGTAAATCTATCGTAAAGACTTCATACGAAATATAGATCGGGCGTAGACCTACACTCTCTCACCTTTAGGTTTAGGGTTGTTCAGTTTATGTCAAATATTTGTACATAGATAAACTTGGACCCCGATCTGGTAGGTATTTATTTATAGGGTATCTTAAAAAAGCTAGGGGTCATTACTTCTACCATGCTAAAGAGTAAATGGTGTTTTCAATAGTAGGGCATTCTTTTTGAAAAAGAAGTTTCTTAGAGAAGGAACTAGTACCTATAAAGTTGAACTTAAGGAAGTTCGATCGGTAAAAAGAACCAATCCAATCTAGTAAACCTATAGAATCGAATTTGATTAGATCAAATTCGGAGCTAATTAAAAGAGGCTCTATTAAGAAGATCCAGTAGAGTATCACATCACCTGGATAGATGCTATGGTTTCTTGATCCAGGATGGTGATCCTATTAAGCTCGATGAGAACAAAAAGGATCTAATCACCTACATGAATGCCATGCCAAGATCTGACTCTGAAAAGTGGCTTGATACCATGAAATCCAAAATAAAATTCATGAAGATCAATAGTGTGTAGATACTATTTGATTCACTTGAAGGGATAAAATCCATTAGGTGCGAATAGATTTTCAAAAGAAATAGTGGCGCAGATGGAAAGGTGGAGACCTATAAAGTTCATTTAGCTATCATCTCGATGCTGAAACGTGCATTTTGATAAGATGATCAGAACGTATGGCTTCATTGAGAATGAAGAAGAACCCTGCATCTATAAATGGATAAATGGTTCTATAGTAGTATTACTTGTATTGTATGTGGATGATATTCTTTTAGTCAGAAATGACAATCCAGCAATACAAGGAATAAAGGCTTGCTATCATCTCATTTCTCTATGAAGAATTTGGAAGAAGCATCGTACATCCTAGGAAAGAAGATCTATAAAAATAAATCTAAAAGGATGCTTAGATTATCCCAATCCACGTACATTGACACTGTGCTAAAAAGGTTTAGCATGGAAAATTCAGGCTATCTACTGATGGGCTATGAAATTTTTCTTTTTAAGAAGGATTGTCTGACAACTATTGAAGAAAAAGAGCGTATGAGTAGAATCCTATATACCTTAGCAATGGGATCTATCATGTATGTGATAACATGTACAAGATCAGATGTGGCATACTCACTAAGAATAGTGAGCAGATACCAGTCTGATCCGGATAAGAACCACTAAAAGATTGAAAAGACAATTCTTAAGTATTTGAAAAATGCTAAAGACTAGTAGCTCATATATGGAGAAACTAACTTAAAACTTATGGGATATATTGATCACAGTTTTCAGTCAGATCAAGATGACAGTAGGAATATGTCAGGTTATATTTTTATCCTAAATAGAGGAGCAATCTGCTGAAAAAGTTTTAAGCAAGAACACTGTAGTCGATTCTATTTGTAAGGCAAAATACATCGTAGCATCTGATGCTACCATGAAGACTGTGTGGTTGCGAAAGTTCATTAATGAGCTAGGAGTAGCACCCTCCATCAATAGTCCAATCCTACTGTATTGTGATAGTACTGGAGCCTTAGCTTAGGTTAAAGAACCGAAGGCACACCACAAAACTAGCATATTCTGCTACATTATCATCTTGTCTGAAAGATTATGGATCGAGGTGACGTTGACCTTTAGAAAATCGACAAAAAGAAGTACTTGGCTGATCTATTTTCTAAAGCCTCGAAATAAAGGAGCTCGACGAACTTAAGTAGAAGATAGGTATTTGATATTATGCTGATTGGCTTTAGTCCAAGTGAAAGTTATTTGAAAATATATCCTAAAACCAATAATCTAAGTTGTAGATGATTATAATTTATATATGAATTATCAATTAATAAAAATTATTTGATTTATTCATCATAAATTTTCTATCTTCCTTAAATAAGTTCTTATATTATGATAAAATTTTTAGAACCATAATCAATCGATAAAGAAGGATTTATCGGATGGTTCTTAAAATTGTTCACGATCAAATGATAAATTATTAATTAGGATGATAACTTATCAAGTATAGATCGCTATATGTCATATGTGTTGGTTGTTCTCATAATCAAATGGTATGAAGATATTGGTATGGCATGCAGGTGAGATGTAGGAGTATATCTATACTAAATATGATCAATATGGTACTCTACTATCAAGAGTAGTTAGTAAAGGTTAATGGATATAAGTATCCCTCTGACTTGAGATCATCATGATGACTAGCAAGCAACTTACTATACTTTGGTTCCAGACTATTTATATTTCTAATATAATGATGAAAGATTTTTAGGTATAGTCAAGTACTTACACAGTCGGTGTGTGAGTCAAGATAGGATTGACTAGTTCTGATTAATTTTAGGAGCAAATATCTTGCTGTATTTCAATTGAGCAAAACCTAGGCCTGGGTAATTCTTGTAAGAAATCATAGAATTTGTAAAGTTGAAACACAATATGGATGAACTGTTTGGGTGTTAATAGCAAACTCGAAGTCATCCTAAGCATTAAGGGTCAAAGAGATAAATTATACGATAACCATAGGCCAGGATTCTAAGAATATTGCTTTACATACATTCGACATATTCGAACATTGGGTACGATTCCTAAATGATTATTTTGATTGATATAGAGATTAGTTCCTATACTATCGACTTAGGTTCGAACCTATGGAGTCATACATAAAAGATTTCTATCTCATCGGATGGTTGATCAACGATTAAGAATTATTTAGTAATCGAATCATCAATGCGATTGATGATTGATCAAGTGCAAGTATTGTAGGAGGATTAATTAGCAATTAGATTGTTAATTAGCATAATTTAATTGAGCAACTAGGCTAAGATCAAGTCTAATTGAATTAGATTCAATTAGAATTGGTTTGGACTTGATTGGATCAAGTCTAATTAGTTTATGAGATAAGCTAATTAGAAGAAAGATCGATTTCCTATTCGATTAGGATTTAAGTACATCTAATTTCTAATTGATTTAGGATATAAACTAGATTTAAATATGATTTAATCTAATTTAGTTGGGCTCCTAGTTGGACTAAAATCATTGTTAATTAGGTTGCACTAATCCTAGTTCAATAGATTTTAAATTAGGTTTGACCTAGTCAAAATTGAAGAGTCCCAATTGGACTGGGATTCTCCCTCTTTCCTTACATCATACTATGAAACCCCATGCCCACATTCCATTCTTTTTAGCATGAGTCTTCTCATGCCCAGAGAGACCCTATGCATGCCCTTCTTTCCTAGTTTTGGAATAAAGTTTAAATTGGTCAAAACAAGGCAAGTAGTTTTGCCTAGGACTCCATTTGATAGAATCTCACAATTCCAAAACTCTCCCTCTCCCTTTGTGGAATTAAACCCCATCTATGTTTTCTACCCCTTCTCTCTTCCTATTATGCATGAAAGGAAGGGATCCCATACCAAGAATCTTTTAGGGAGGTGTCCTAGAGTTGAACGCCCCCTAAACATTCTCACTTGATCCTATCCATATTAGGTCTTTGACCTAATATCAAATTCCTATTAGGTGCCAAAACTAAAGAAGACATGATCTGATTTTTGCATGAAATAAGAAGGACATTTTAACATGAATTAATGGTATCCCATGCCAAATTAATTGGGGAGGCATCCAAGAGTTGGACGCCCCCCCAAACTCCTTGATTCTTTGACCTAGTCAGCTAGGTATTTGACCTAGTCATGACTTCCTTTTGGCCGCCCTATTTAAGTGGATTTGAGGCATGAGAAACCATGGGATATTCATGGTAAAATCAAAGAGAGTGGGAGAGGGGCGTAAGGGTTTTGTGCACCAAGATTATTGGAGGTGTGGGTTTCTTTAGGACAAGTCTAAAATTTGTCCTATTAAGAAAAAAGAAAGAGAAGATGGATCTTCTCTTAGGGGTTTCTCCTTGAGCCTTCTCTTCTCTATATTTTCGGAGATTAAAGAGTTGGTCTTTTCTCTTAATTCTCATCTAGTTCTTCCTCTCTTAAAGAATCCAGGAGATTTGAAAAAATATTTTCAAATCAACCATCATGAGGGATCTGCAAGAAGCCAGCACTTCGTATGAATCTTTGTTCGACAAACCTCCGATCAATGTAGGAGCCTCATATGAACAACATGTAAAGATTGGATATCTTGTGCGGCTCTAAGCATTGAAGACAACCATGAAAATCAGTAGTGGTGTTCTCGACCCATGCAAAGGTAAAGAGATCTGATCTCTTTTACACTTAGATTTTATCTAGGGTTTGCTAGATATGATCTAGGGTATTGATGTGATCAATACCAATTTATTTTTGTTTTAGATTTATTTATGCATCATGACATGTCATAGAACCTAGATATTGGTGTTTAGTGATTTGATCATATACAAAAATTGATTAATTAGATTAATCTATGTCTTTCGATACATTATTTTTGGAAAAAATTTTGAAATACATGCATGAAATCTTACATAGTTTTCTTTACTTACCACTCAATCTTTATACAAGAGTCTCTCAGAAGCCCAAAATCCTTACAAAAATTCTCTAAAATCTCTTAAAAAATCTTTTAGCACCTCCAAGATATCACCAGCTCTCTGATGCAATAAACGGCTCATCAATCAGTGTTATATAGACTCCAAATCTCAAAATAGCACTTTAGTAGAAAACCCATGCCAAATCAAATCCGAGAACCATTCTAGATCATTCGATCATGATCAACTCAAACCACAGCCATCCGATCATGCAGATCAATCTCAAATTATGCCTGAAAACTCTCTAGACCATCCAATCATGATCGAAAGCCCTCCTGGCCATCGAATCATGACCCGATCCATGAAACAACATCGTAGACCATGAGAAACCTAAGGAAAATTAGTGTTAGTCCATCGTGGACTGTGCAAAATGCATGAGAAATGCCTACCGGGTCCATGTGCACTGTTGTGAGCTAGCAGTCCATCATGGACTGTGCTCCATGTTTGGGGCATCATGCGCCCCATGCCTATGCAGCTCGTGGGCCATACCACCTTCTTTCGATGCATTCTCGCATGTATCTTCTCCATCTATACTCTATTTGGACTGTTCTTGGGCTCGTTAGATTTTGTTCGTTATCCTGAAACTCGTTCTAGGCTTATTATGGATCAAATCTTGAGCTATTTTTCTAAATAATCTCTATCTTGACTCAATGTTCGATCATCATCTATCTTTGAGAGCTTGTGATCCATCTCTCCCCCATGCCTTGGATCACGCCTGCTCTCTCATGGATGGGCAAATGTGGGAGTCGAGCCAGGCTGCTCAATCTCACCTCTATCATGGGCTATATCCATTCTAATTCAAGACCTACCTAAGAAAGTCTCCTGCAGTAACAAAAATTTTACTCTATGATGTCGCCTCTCATCCTCCTGAGTCTCCTATCTTATGCTCGATCTATCTCTACCTAGAGCTTCATCTTATATTGAACTTCCTCAGGCTTCTGAAGCTCTACCTCATACTAAGTTTTCTACTAGATAGTAATATCCTCTCATCCTCTTTTTTTTCTTCAGAATAATTTTATCATCGTGTATGACCTTCAGGATTCCATCACCAGCTATGCATCTGTAGTTGTTTGAATTCAGTTTGCTCAATGAGATAAGATTCTGCTTAAAATTAGATATGTATCGGACCTTCTCCAATCTTCTCACTGCACCATAATGTATCCTCCAGCTGACTATCCCAATGCCTTTTATCGCATAGCTCGATCCATCCGGTAGATGAATAGTATCCTTACTGATCTTCAGAAAGTCAAACTGCTTCTTTCTACAACAAACATGAAAAATGCATATAAAATCTAAAATCCACTATTAGAAAGTAGTAGATACCTCGTCAGATATCACTAGAATATCATCCTCTGACTCATGACTGATCGTCGTTGTAATAGCCCTCGTTCGATCTCTAAGTTGAGGGTAATCTCTAATACGATGCCCCAACTCATCACACTAGTAGCACATGATCTTGCTAGGATCCCTTGTTTTAGATCTAGATCATCCTCCTTGCGATCCTTTACAGCTCCATCTGCTGCCATCTGTTCCTCCAAAAATTATCAAAGTTGAGTTACCATCCTTTGAGCTCGAAGCTAAGTCCCCCCTCCTAAGAATCTCATTCTGAAGAATCACCACAGTGATCTTGCCATCTTGATGGTACTCTTCTCCACTAGAAGAGCAATCACCAAAGACTCATATGAAGAAAAAAGCGATGCTAGTAAGACCAATGCCCTAAATTTCTTCTCGAGCTTTTTACCTACACTAAGAATATCGGTGAGAATCTTTAGGAAGTGACTGAGATCCTCCTACACATTCTATCCCTCATCCCATCTGCAGTTGGTAGAATTATCTCCAAAGGAAGAGAGTGTTGGTAAAGGACTTTGCTACATACAACTCCTCGAGCTTTGACTATGGTATCATCAAAAAAGTCTCACCAAGTACATGACTCACCATCTCATCCGTTAGGTACATGCAGATGGTATTCACCTCTGTATCTATTATCATTTTTAGGTCCTCTCTTCTATGGTGGCTGGCTTCTTCTCATTTAAGAGAGCATCAATCAATCCATATTGGATGAGCACATTCTTCATCTTCGCTTGCCATAAGAAGACTCTTTCCATCGAATCGGTTGATCTAGATCTTGATTGTGCTTATCTTATCTATCTTCTAATCTCGATCAACATCATCTCTATCTGGACCACCTGATACCACTTGGTCATGGTAACCAAGCTCTGATAACACTTGTTGGTGGTATCATCAAGCTCTGATACTACTTGTTGGGATAGATCCTTCAATTGTAGAATATGGATTATCCATCCAAGATCACAACAATGATAGAAAAAGAATGTTAATACCACATAAGAAAGAAAGAAGAAAGAATAATAAAATAAACATAATAAAAATATATATGGATTGACCATAAGCCTACCTTCATGGGGCATGCAAACTATACTATAAGAGAAATGAAATCAGATAAATACAAGAAAACTTATCATTCAACTTTTATACAAGAGTCTCTTAATAAGAAGTTCCAAAATTCTTATAAAAGCTCTCTGAAATCTTTCAAGAAGATTTTTAACACCTCCAAGATGTCACCAGCTCTTTGATGTAAGAAACAGCTCATCAATCAGAGTTATACAGACTCCAAAAATATCAAAATAGTATTTCAGTAGAAAACCTAGTCCAAATCAAACTTGAGAATCATGTTGGACCATCTGATCATGACTGGCTTAAACCATAGCCATCTGATTGTATAAATCAATCTTAGATCATGTCTGGGAACTCTCTGGACCATCAGATTATGACTGGAAGTCCTCTTAGCCATCATATCATGATCCGATCCATGAAATGGCATAGTAGACCATGAGAAACATAGGAAAAACCAGTGCTGGTCCATCATGGATCATGCAAAATGCATGGAAAATGCCTGTCGGATCCATGCACGTTGTTGTGAGCTGACGATCCACCATGGATCGTACTCTATGTCTAGGGTGCCTGCATGGCCTATGCCCTTGCGGTCCCCTTACGCATGCATCTGGCCCAGCGCCATGCGTTGCTGGGCCTAGCCCATGCCATCGTAGGCCTACACTAGCCCATGGGCCCCTCCAACAGCCCATGTGCTATACCACTTGCTCTCGATGCTTCCTTATATGTATCTCCTCCATCTGGACTTTGTTTGCACTGTTCTTGGGCTCGTTAAATTTCGTTTATCATCTTGGATCTCATTCAAGACTAATTATAGATTGAATCTTGAGATATTTTTCTCAACGATCTCTATCTTGACTCAATGTTCAGCCTCCATCTATCTCTGAGAGCCTATGATCCATCTCGCCCCCATGTATTGGGGCATGCCTACTGTCTCATGGATGGGCAAACATGGGAGTCAAGCCAGGTCACTCGATTCTACCTCCATCATGGGTTGTGTCCATTTTGACCAAACATCTACTTGAAAAAGTTTTCTACAGTAATAGAAACTTTACTTTACAACATCATCTCTTATCCTCTAGAGTCTCCCATCTCATACCCGATCCACCTCCATCTAGAGCTCTACCTCGCATTAGGCTTCCTCTGACTTCTAAAGCTCCACCTTGCACTGAGTTGTTGCCAGGTAGTAATATCCTCTCATCCTTTTTTTTCAAAATAATTCAATCACCATGCATGACCTTTAGGATTTCATCATCAGCTACCCACTTATAGCTATTTGAATCTAGTCTACTCAATGAGATAAGATTCCATCTAAAATTGGATATGTGTTGGACCTCTTTCAATCTTCTTACTGTGCATCATGTGTCCTCCAGCTAATCATCTTGATGCCTCTGATCGCATAGCTCGATTGATCCGGTAGATGAATGCATTTATAATTAGCCTTGAACGAGATCCAAGACGACGAACGAACGAAAAAGTCTCACCAAGTACATAAATCACCACCTTATCTATTAGGTATATGTGGATAGTACTCGCCACCTGCATCTGTAGTCACTTTTGAGTCCTCTCTTCTATGATAACTGGCTTCTTCTCATTCAAGTGAGTGTCGATCAATTCATGTTGGATGAGCACATCCTTCACCCTCGCTTGCTATAAGAAGAAATTGCTCTTTCCATTGAACTAGTTGATCTCTATCTTGATTGTGCTTGTCTTCTCCATCTTTTAATCTTGATCAACACCACCTCTATCTGAACTGCCTGATATCACTTGACAACGATAACCAGACTCTGATATCATTTATTGGTGGTATCACCAAGCTCTAATACCACTTAATGGGGTAAATCTCTCAATTATAGAATACAGATCACCTATCCAAGAGCACAACAATGATGGAAAGAGAATGTTGATATCACATGAGAAAGAAAGAAGATAGAATGATAAAAAAAATAATAAAAATATACATGGATTGGCCTCAAGCCTATCTCCATTGAGCGTGCAAACTTTACTATGCAAGAAATAAAATTAAATAAATATAAGAGAAACTTACCACTCAACTCTTGTATAAGAGTCTCTTAATAAAAAATTTTAAAATTTTTTTTAAAAATTTTTTGAAATCTCTCAAGAAGCCTCTCAGCACCTCCAGAATATTACCAGCTTTTTGATGCAATAAACAGCTCATCAATCGGAGTTATATCGATTATGAAAATCTTAAAATAGTATTTTAGTAGGAAACCTAGTCTAAATCAAATTTGAGAACTATTCTGGACCATCCGATCATGATCAACTCAAACCATAATTGTTCGATCGCACAAACTAGTCTCAAATTATGCCCAGGAACTCTTTGGACCATTTGATCATGTTCGAGAACCCTCCTGGCCGTTGGATCATGCTCGGTCCATGAAATAATATCTTAGATCATGAGAAATGTAGGGAAAACTAGCACCGAACCATAGTGGATTATGCAAAATGCATGAAAAATGCCCGTCGAGTCCACGCACATTTTTATGAGCCAACAGTCCACTATGGACCGCACTCCATGTCTGGGGTGCTTGCATGGCCTGAGCCTACATGGCTTGCATGTGCCCCTGCACATGCATGTGTCTGGGCTGGCCCAACATGCAGCTGGCCTAGCACCAATGCTGTCAAGCCTGGCTTGCACCGTCTTGGCTTGCACCAGCCCATGGGCCCCTCCGGTGGCTCGTGTGCCATGCCATCTACTCACAATACTTTCTCATGCGTATCTCCTCCATTTGGACTTCGTTTGAGCTATTCTTGAATTTGTTGGATTTCGTTCATCATCCTAAATCTCGTTCTGGGCTTATTGTGGATCAAATCTTGAGGTATTTTTCTTAATAGCTTCCACTAAGATTAAGCTCTCAAAACCTCAATGGACCAACTCACATTGCCACAACTCGCACAAATTCCATATGTTTGAGACAAAACCCAAATCAAAACCTTAGAAACCCCTCAAATCTCTCTTAGGTGTCCTCCTTCCCCATAGATCTATGAAAAAGAAGATGAAATGAAAAGGAAAAAAAAAAGGAAAGAAAAAAAAATTTTAATTTTTATGGGGAAAGGTCTTACCTTTCAATTTTTTTCATCAATTTTTCCTATGTTTTTGCTTAATTTTTCTTTTGGTTTTTCCATCCTCGATAGTTTCAATCGGGTGGGAGGCTTGGAGCAGCTGAATGGGGAGGCTTTCGTCAGCATCGTTGTTCCTCTCCACCATCGGCATCCTTGTCGTCCACCACCAAGCCCTCATCGGGCTGTTGCTAAGGGTGGGGGGAGTGGGGACCTACAGGACCGCTGCTAGGGGTAGGAGGGAAGTAGGGACCCATCAGATCGTCTTAGCACCACTAGGGTTTGGCCTATGGGTGTTGGGGTGGTTGGGTGGGGGGGGTATTAGATGTGTGCCCTAGAAACCAATCTAGTTGCCACATTTATTTTTTCTAGGATAGTTTTGTACTTGATCTTCTTATTTATTAATGAAATTAAGATATTTACTTTTATTCTTATTGTGTATGTGTCCATGAATCATCCAATAAATTAATAAGATGATGACACACATTCTCAAGATTGAGAATTTGAGGCATGTGCCATTAGTGATTAATTCTTAAATCACTTTTGATCGATGGATCATCATCGAGATGGTGATTGATCTGGTGAGATTGGTGCATGGATTATTTTTTATTGGATAAACAAGTCTCGAGTCTACAGTATCAAGATATTGAAATGAGAGTACAAATGATTGTTAGAGAATAAGAATACCGAGCATGGCCAATATGATAAGTCACTTGGATGTTTACTCACTCATCAGTAACTTTTTTGATGTTGTAGTGGTATGATTATTTTATTAACCTATGGTACCTTGACTATTCATAATGAGATTGCTATAGTTTGACTATATATATACTTGATTCCTAGCTATATGGATCCTTACGGTGCATGTTGGCTACAGTAGGTTTGTTGTAAAAGTAGGATGTGTACCTAGATGGGATCTATCAATCTTAGTAGATAAGGAGTAATCCTATATGATTTATGAGATTGAGTTCCAAAGATCATGGCCATAGTAGTATGAATAATGGATATACTAGGTTCAATTTTTTCTATTCTACTGGGTTGCCACTACATGCTGCTAGACATCATCGATGAATTATGAGATTAACGAGAATTATTTTGATGGTTAATATTCTCATTGGTTGAGTTGGAATTGTTTCAATTCATTAAAAGAAGTTTCAATGATATTTATGATGGATAACATAACATATCTCACTAACAGATAGAATAAAACCTATGAGATCACACATATAAGAGGTTATAACTAATTGGATAGTTGAATTATGATTTTGAATTATCGTAGAATCTAATTATCAATATGATTGATGATTGGACTGATTTGTAATAGTTATAAGAGAGGACTTGCTAATAGTTGTGAGTTAAAGAGGACCTATTGGAGATTGTTGCTATATTATTTGATTTGATCAAATAATTGTGGTTGAGTCCTAGTCAAATTAAATTAGGATTTAATTTGATTAGACTTGGTCTAAGTTTAAGTCAAATTGGGTTTCATAGGTCCAAAAGGATTTGGACTCAATAAGTATTAGACTTATTATGAAACTCAAACCACATTGGATTTTGACCAAGTGTTTGATTTGGTCGAAGAGAGATCATGCCTCAAAGAGGGACCACACCAAACCAAAATTATTGGTGGTTTTTCTTTTGTTTCTACAGTGAGATAAAGCCATATGAGATGGGATGGAACTCCATCCTATGGAGTCTACACACCCCAGAACTCTATCCTAAAATCCTAAAAGAGTTTTAGTGGGATTGGGATTCTAAGCATAGATAAAATCAATGCCTCAACTCCTCTGATAAAGCAAGAATGGTGTGAAAAGGTTTATAAGATGCAAGAAAATAGAAAAAATTAAGATGGTGTGTGCCTCCGTCTAACGCCTCATTTTCTCTATCATGGAACCTCTAAAGAGTTGGATGTCCAAGCCTTCATGCCCATCTCCTCTCCTATCTTCCCTTCTCTTGTTTTCTATTATTCTCTTCTAAAGAGAAAGGAGAAAACATTCAACATCCAAGGAGCAATCTTGGGAAGGGAGCTAGCACCCTGATGAGGTTAGGATCTTTTGATCAGATCATCCTCCCGTGGATACCTATAGAAGCTAGATGCATGTACGGCTTCAAAGAAATCTTAAAGATATCCACAAACATCGAATCATGGTGAAGATCTATCCATGCAAGGTGAAGATCATATCTTCTTTCTTTAATTTTAATCTTAATCTTAACTATGAGGGATCTTGGTGTTTTAGAGATGTGATCTCTTGCATGTATATTTAGATTAAAATAGATTTAATCCCTTTTCTTTTCACTGCATTTTAATTTTGTATCTTGCATGCAACCTGATTTCCTTCAGGAGGGATGGGGGTTTTGGATTTTATTTATTGAGAGAGAGAGGTTTTGGATTATTTAATGAGAGAGAGAGAGAGAGAGAGAGATAGATGTTTTAAGCTTTATTTAAACAAGAGAAATCTTATCAGGGCGGGTTCGGGGCAAGCATACTATTATCGATATCTAATCCAAACTTGCTTCAAGTATTTTTTTCTAAAACCCATACTTACCCTACCTCTTAATTAGGTTGGGTAAAACTCATCTCATTCAGATTGAATTGGATTGGATATCCACTAGGTCAGAAAAATTGCCTCTCCTAATAAGAGGACCCTAAAAAGTGCAGCTTCTCATACCAAAATGAGCTAAACTCAAAATCTGGGCCAATCGAGAAGCAAAAGTAACCTCTTAAGAGGACCATTGAAAGTATAGCTTCTCGTACCAAAATGAGCCAAGCCTAAGATATAACTCCTCATAGCAATCGAGAAGTAAGGGATAACCTCTTAAGAGGACCCTCGAAAGTATAACTCCTCATACCAACATGAGCCAAGCCTAAAATCTTGGTCCACTATGAAGTGAGAGATAACCCCTTAAGAGGACTCTAAAAAATGTAGTCTTTCATGCCAAAATAAGCCTACAGCAATGATGAGCTAAAGAAAAGCCCCTCATGAAACTCAATGTAGCTTGGGTCGGTGATGAAAATGCACTCTCCTTCTGACCGCCTTGGTTGTCTATTAACAAAAACTAAGGTTAGAAACTTGGTTATAAGCCAAGCGTTGCCCAAGTGACAAGAGCAATGAAGAAAATCAATATGCAAAGCCAAGGTCAAGCACTTATAAGAAATTGTGTCTCAATAGGTTAGCTCAGTATCCCACACAAGGATGTTGAAAAGGAAAAACTTGTTTCATTAAATCTATGAATATGTACATGAGAGGTCGATCTAGCTAACTACAAATTAGTTCAGTGCTATTAAACTATGGTTGCAAAAGCAAAACAAAAATGAAAAAAATGAAAAGCCTAAGTCTAAACCTCGGCTGGAGTGGTGGGTTCTCTGGTCTGAGTTGCAACTGCTTCGGTGGTGGTGGCATCCAACTTGACAACACATAAAGCACCAAGCTCTTCCAAGGTTAGGTTGGGGAGCATGCATAGGGGTTCTCATTGCATAAAAAGGGGAGGTTGAGGTTAGGATAATGCTCTACAACCTTGACCCAGTGCTTTTGGAGTTTGAGGTTATAGGACTCCACTACGAACTTGGCCTTCTTATTGGCGAGCTCCTCCGAAGCTTGGAAGTCCTCCACCACCTTATGGGCTTGCTCGGTGCCCTTGACCTTTGCCTTGGCAGCCCTTTCCTCGGCCCCTTAAGCCATCTCCTCGGTTAATGCCATATTTTCCTCGATCAATTTGAGCACCTCTTTTAGGTTCTTGATCTCAGTCCTTACCTCAATTTGAATGATCTGAGCCTTCTTCTTGGCCCTCTCCTTCTTGAGGGCCCTCATTTTAGCCACATCCACCCTCCACCGGACCTCAGCCATCTCCAACCTCATGGTCCTATTGGACTTCATGAAGTAGAACACATGGTGCATGAGCTAAAAGAAAGAAACTAAGTTAGCTGACTCGACCAAAGTGGAAAATAAAAAAGAAAAGGAGAGTTCAATGCTCTTTATATGGATGAAAGAGTCAAATGCATTGGTGTGGTGGAAGTTGGAGCCCAACTCCTACAACTTCTTCACATCGACTGGTAGCAGGATCTCCTAAATGAGGTCTTGTGCTACTCGCTAGCTCCCCATCATGGAGTTTGATGAGGGCTAAATAGTGGCTATACATGCCCCTTCTCGACCTCGATATGTGCTGGGGTAGGTGCCAAGCTATAGTCATCAACTTGGGAAGGAGATGGCTAAGAGGACCTCTCATCTCGGGCAATCAGTGCTAGAGTAGAAAAGGACAGTAATGCCTCTTTTAGGGGGAGAATCTAGATGGGGCTAACTTTGACGACATCGGGATCGGCCAACGAGCTCTTAAAGATAAGTTGCTTGATAATTACAATAAATACATCAATAAAAATAATAATTTATTAATTTATTTATTTTTATTTTTAAAAATTAAATATTTTTATTCATCACTTTTAAAAAATATGTTTACCAATGAAAAGAGCTCATTTTTTTGGTCACAACGAAATAAGTAGATGCTAAGATCTAACTAGTAGATCTCAGTACCAAGTTTAAATTTCTACACTTTTTAATTTTTATTTTTTATTTATAATTTTATTTTTTAACTTTAATTTTATTTTTAAAAAATCTTTTCTTTTCTTTTATAAAATCAAAGATTTCAAAACTAAAATACTGCCTTCTCTATGGATTTGACCCAACTCACTATTTTCTATCTATTTTTAATTAATTTAAAATGTCAAAATTAAACTGATAAATATGATATCCTAACGACAACATCGTGCTCTTATCATTGTTGAAAGGAGCCCCCAGTCAAGCTCGAGGCAACCCGACTTGTTAGAGCCTTAGGGCGAGGGTGCTAGGATGGATCCTTAGTGGCACTCGAAGCTTTCCTCTTTTTCTGCCTTGCTTGTCAATGTCGTTTTAGTTTGTCTGTCCCCATCTCTATAAAAACTAAGGTAAAAAAATTAGATAAAAAGAAGAATATCCAAAAAAAATTAAATATGATGGGGAAGGCTATGATGCTCACATCATGGGTCGACTAAGCTGAGGTCGATGTTGAACAAGGTTTGCTCGAACAACAGTTCCTTCAAAGGAGGAACTGTGTGCCTAAGCAATATCTTTAAGGCTTGATAATTTTCGAAGCTTGGATCACTAATTATCGAGGTTAGCCTAATAAGTCGAGGCCCTAGTTGTCCCGTCAGTAGAAGAAACAAGGGAAGGAGTACTTCAGATCAAGCTATGCCCATTTCGGAAGAAACATATCATTAATCCTGCTCTATAAGTTGCCTCTTGAAGGTAAAGTAGGCCCAAAAGAGTAGGATGGAAGGTCGGATATCAACTAAGAAATAGAGGGTGGTGAAGCCTATAATGAACCACCATGAGTTCAGAATTATCAAACTCAAGGCTATGTCCAAGAAATGGAATAGGTGAATGGAGAATGAATGTAGGAAGCCTTAAGCTAGCTTTTAAGGACTCTTCATAGAGTCTGATCCAACCTCTTGATGGATTATAGATCTGACCACTTGGGCTAGAAACTTTCAAGTAATTCTCGGGTGGGACCTAGAATTGAAGATGGATTAGCTCTAAGTCCTCTGGGCTAAGGACCGATTGGAAGCATTTGGGGTCTAAAGCTTCTTCGGGCCTAATCTTCGACTCCTTCAACTTATACCCTGAGGAAGATGTGGTCTCATGACTCTAAGGTGGGTCCTGGTTGGTCGATCAATTTTTCACCAAGTCGGCGGTACCACTCATCTCGAGGTAAAATATTGGAAAAAGGAGAAAAGGAAGAGGAGCTAAAAACTAAAACAATGGGGGACTAGGAGCCTAGCCAAACTAGACCAACCTTTGAAGAGCTGGCAATTGCTAGAGCTCGATCATTGGAGAAGCACTAGAATGATCATTAGAAGAGCTCTAGAGCTACTACAACCTAGCCAAAATCATCAGAGTCTTAGCACAAAGAAAAGAGTGGGAGAAAAAGTGAGCAGAACCCTATTTATAGAAAATAGAAGTGGCCCAGATCTAGTGTTGATTTAGCTAGCCCTGTTTGATGATCGACATATGTCAATTTAGGTTGGCTTAATCGAGCTTCCATGGATCACCACTGAGAGTGCACTGAGATAGACAATAGCTCGCTTCACCCAGCCAAGCCCCACCATATGTTCCTACTGAAGGAATCAGATCTAGGGTTTCATGGATAGATCTTAAAACTTTTTTAAGATCATGTAGTGGAAGACTTAAATAAATTAAATATTTATTTAAATAAATATATAAACATCTAGATCTCAGATCTATTACATGATCAAGACATGATATTAAATCAAAAATTAAAATCAAACAAGAAAGAAAAGGTTGATCAAATCAACCTAGATCTACACTACATCAAATGCAGGTATGAAGTTAATAGATCATATCCATTACCTGAGCAAGTTAGACATTCTAACTTACTGATCCAAGCTTGAGAATAAAGTCATGAGTCGCACATGCATCTGGCCTCTAAGAGTTTTCCACACGAGCCCGCGATCATGATCAAAGATCATGATGCAGGAAATCAGTACAATTTGCTAGCACCGTGCTGATCTCTCTTCGACGATTGATCCGATGCTTTCTTCTTTGAAACTTGGATACTCCAAAATATCAAAAGAAAAGAAAAAGATTTATAATACTGAGACACCTCTCAAAATCTCATAAAAAGGGAGGAAGAGATCTGGAACAAAAATCCTAGAAGAAGACCCTCTTCTTCTTCTTTGTTCTTTTTCTAAACACCCTAATTTGTGTTTTCAATATCTCCATGACCTAGATGAATTTTTTCTAATTTTTCTACACTAAAGAGGCCTCTGAAATGTCTACAATCCATGAAAATTTCAATCAAATTTCTTTTTAAAATAAAGAGATATGTAAAGTCCAAGTTAGGTCAAAAATCTAGACTAGGAAGGACCAAATAAGGAAAGTTGTTAGGGCTCCCAACTCTTAGGCGCCCCCACCTTTTTTTATGCCATGGACCAACAAGGGGGGCAGACAAAAAATATCCTCTTTTATCATGAAAATCAAAGAAAATAAGGAAGGATGGGTTGGCACACTTATAGGAAGAGTTTTGGTTGACAAGGATTCTATCTCATAGAATCCTTAAGCAAAACTAATTCTTCTTTTGACTTGGTCTTCCAACAAACTTCCATATGAGAAAAAGAAAGAGAGAAGGGAGGCATACCTTGGGCATGGAGATTATTCACATAAAAAATATAAAGAGAAAAGGGTGGGGCGTGAGGATTAGGTGGCGCAAGGAATAGGGAGTCCTAGTCACACTAAGACTCCTGTTTTGATTTGGTCAAATAAGGTCTTTTAACCAAATAAAAATAAGAGTAAATCAATTCAATTAAATAAAATATTAATCTATTTAAAAATATAATTAAATTAGATTAAATTAAATTTAATTTTAATTTAATTTTTTAATTAAATTAAAAAATTGGATTGACCCGAGTCCTAGTTAGACTAGAACTAGTTCTTTCTTGCACTTGACTTATCCAATAAGCCAATTGAACTTAATCCAATTAAGTCCAAACTAAATCTAATTAAATCATATTTAATTAGACTTAATATCAACCTTCTAGCTTAATTAAATTAAGTCAATTAGCAATCAAATTGCTAATCGATCCTCCTGCAACACTTGCACTAGGTTAAACACCAATCGTATTGATTATTTAACCCTAAAATGATTCTAAATCGCTGATCAACCATCCGATTGGAATGTGAACTCTAATGTGTGTGACCTCATAGGTCCGAACCTAAGTCAATAGTATAGAAATTTTTATATCAATCAAAGTGATCATCTAGCAATGATATCCAACGGTCGGATAGGTCGAAAGGTGTAGAACACCATCCCTAGAATCCATGCGAATATAGTTTCCATAAAATTCATCCCCTTGACCAGAATGCTCATAGGATACCTCAGAGTTCAACTGTCAACTCTGATCAAGTTGTCCACATTGTATTTCAAAATATCAAATCCATTTGATGGATTATCCTGGCCAAGATTTTGCTATATTGAAATACAATTATACATTCTTCTCTAACTCTTAGAGTGGTCAATTTCATCTTGATCACACTCCGACTTTGCAAGTACTTGACTGTGCCTAGAAGCCTTCCATTACTGAATTAGAAATTCAGTTAGTTTGGTACCAAACACAGTGAGTTGCTTGCAAGTCACTGAGGTGATCTCAGGTCTAAGGGATACTTATACCTATATCCCATCAAAAACATTCTCAACAGTAGAATGCTTTGGAGTTGGTCATGTTCAATGATGATATACCCATACATCTCATCTGTATGCCATATCAGTATCTCCACATATCTTGGTTAAGAGGACAACCAACCTATATGGCATATAACGATCTATGCTCGATAGACGTTGTCGTCCTAATTAACAGCCTATCATTTGATCGTGAATAAATTTAAGGACTAATCAATAAATCATCTCTTTATCAAAACTAAATAATCGTAAGGACTTCATCACAATAATGGAGTTCATTAGAAGATGTAAATTTATGATGAAAAAAGATGTCAAAATATTTTTTATTAATTAATAAATTAATTATAATATTTCAACCATCAATAGGTTGACGATTGGCTTTGGGACATAATTCTCAACAACTTTCACTTGTTCTAAAGCCACTCGACATAGTATCTAATATCCATCTTTGACTTATGGTTGTCCAACTCCTTAATTGCTAGGACTTTAGTGAAGGGGTTGGCTAGGTTCTTCTTTCCATCGATCTTCTAAAGATCAACGTCATCACGATCCACGATCTCACGAACCAAATGGAAGCAGCGTAGAATATGCTTTATGCATTGGTGTGCCTTCAGTTCCTTTGCTTGAGCTATGGCGCCAGTGCTATCGTAGTAGAGTAGGACTGGACCATCAATGAAGGATGCTACTTCGAGCTCGATGATGAACTTTCTCAACCACATAATTTTTTTTGTTACATCTGATGCTGCCATGTACTCTGCTTTGTAAATAGAGTCAGCCACTGTATGTTGCTTGAATTTTTTTCAGCAGATTGCTCCACCATTTAGAGTAAAGATATACCTCGATAAATTTTTACTGTCATCATGGTCAAATTGAAAGCTAGAGTTTGTAAATTCCATGAGCTTAAGATCTAACTCATCATAAACCAACCATTGGTTCTTAGTATTTCTCAAATACTTAAGAATGATTTTAATCACATTCCAATAATTTTCTCTAGAGTTAGACTAGTATCTACTCACCACTTCTAGTGAGCATGCCACGTCTGATCTCGTACATGTCATTGCATATATAACAGATCCCACTACTGAAGCATATGGGATTCTACTCATACGCTCTCTCTCTTCAAAAGTTGTCGAATAATTCTTTTTAGAGAGAGAAATTTCTTGACCTATCGGAAGATAGCTCTTTTTGGAATTCTCCATGCTGAACCTCTTCAGCATAGTTTCTATGTACGTGGATTGGGATATACCAAGCATCCTTTTAGATCTATCTCTATAGATCTTCATCCCTAGGATGTAGGATGCTTCACCCAAGTCTTTCATAGAGAACTGTGATGACAATCAGACTTTTATTTCTTATAGTGCGGGGATGTTATTTTCGATTAAGAGAATATCATCCACATACAAAATAAGGAATATCATTGCTGGACCATTTGCCCATTTGTAAATGTAGGGTTCTTCTCCATTCTTAACGAAGCCATACATTTTAATTACTTTATCAAAATGCATGTTCCAACTCTGAGATGTTTGTTTTAATCCATAAATGGATCTCTGAAGCATGCATATCTTAGACTCATCTGTGGATGTGAACCCCTCAGGTTGTATCATATACACCTCTTCAGTTAGCTCTCCATTTAGGAAAGTCATCTTCACATCCATTTGCTAGATCTCATAGTCCAGATGGACAGCTATTTCAAGCATTATCCAAATGAATTTGAGCATTGCCATTAGGGAGAATGTCTCGTCATAGTCAATACCATAATGTTGACAATACCCTTTGGCAACTAGACAGGCTTTATAGGTTTTCATCTTTCCATCTGCACCTCTTTTTCTTTTGAATACTCATTTACATCTAATGGATTAAACCCCTTCAGGTGCGTCAACTAATGTCCATACATCATTGACCTTCATGAAATCCATTTTGGATCTCATGGCTTTTAGTCTTTTCTCAAAGTTGGATCTCTACATTGCATCCATATAAGTAATCGAATCCTCATCATTTTCATCGAGTTCGATGGGATCACTATCTTGGATCAAGAATCCATAGTATCTATCCGAATGGCATGGTACTCTACCGGATCACCTTAATGATGTGAGTTCACTAGGCTTCGAATCTGACCTAATCAAATCTGACTTAGGTTCAATATTCTATGTCGAACTTTTTATCTATTGAACTTCATCAAGTTCAACCTTAGAGGCAACAGTTTCTTCACCAAGAAACTTTTTTTTTAAAAAGGTTGCTCTAAGAATGACAAACACCTTTTGTTCATCAGCATGGTAGAAATAGTATCCTTTGGTCTCTTTTTGGTATCCTATGAATGTACACTTGTCAGACCTAGGTCCAAGTTTATCTGTAATTAATCATTTGACATAAGTCGGGCACCCCTAAACCCTAAGATGTGAAAGTGCTGGCTTACGCCCTGTCCATATCTCATATGAAATTTTAACTACAGACTTACTTGGAACCCTATTTAATAGATAACAAGCCGATTCGAGTGCATATCTCTAGAAAGATATCGACAAGATGATAAATCTCATTATGGATCGGACCATGTCTAACAGAGTCCGATTCCTCCTTTCAGACACACCATTATATTGTGGTATTCCAGAAGGAGTCCATTGGGAGAGAATTCCAATCTCTCCTAGATATATGAGAAACTCACCAAAAAGGTATTCTCTTTTTCGATCAAATCGAAGAGTTTTAATACTTTTTTCTGTTTGTTTTTCTACTTCACTTCGAAATCATTTGAACATTTCAAAAGAATCCGACTTATCTTACATTAGATAGACATATCCATGTCTGGATAGATCATCTATAAAAGTGATGAAGTAGACATATCCACCTCTGGCATATGTGCTCATTGGTTCACATACATCAGTATGTACTAGACCTAAGAGCTTATTGGCTCTCTCATCTTTTCCAGTAAAAGGTGACTCGATCATTTTACCAAGAAGACAGAACTCATAGGTTGGAAGTGATTCACAATCATTAACTTTGAGGATTTTCTCTTGAGTCAACTTGTTTATCCTGTTCTTATTCGTATGACTTAGCCTACAGTGCCATAAGTAGATATCTGATACACTATCTAATCTAGGATGCTTGTCAGTAGAATAAACTACATTAATAGATTGTGATAACATATATACACTATTGTTTAATTATCCATAGAAAATAGTAACATCATTCACAATGACATTACAAACTCATTTCTTTATTAAAATTTCATAATTGTTCATGACCAAAAGGCCTACAGAAATAATATTTAAAAAGAAACTAGGATAGAAATGACAATCACTAAGAACAATGGTATGAGATTCAAATATAAGTTTCAAAATTTTTAAAGCTAGAACTGAAATTGATCTTCCATCTTCAACGTTCAAGAATCTCTCATCTTACTTGAATCTTCTACTGACTTGCAACTCCTACAATGAATTACAAATATGGTAAGGGCTACCAGTATCCAATATCCAGTTAGTAATATCATAAATAGAGAAGTTACAAGGAGTTATCATATAAATACCTTGCTCAGCAATAGCTTGCTTCTTTTTCTACCTATTCGAATCTAGAAAGATAATGTACTGAGGATAGTTCCTCTTCTAGTGTTCCTGCTTCTTGCAAAAGAAGGATTCAGCTTGACTCTTATCAGACTTGATCTTCCTGATCTAGCCTTGCACTGATGTCCCAGCCTGAACTTTCACTCTTTATTTTCTTTTTTTTATTCTTCTTTTCTTTCCTAAAGGGTCGAGAACCAGAAGACGAACCTCCCACTAAGTTTACCGACTCTTTATGGAGCTAGTGATCCTTCTCAAAGTTCTGAAGTAACCCCAGTAAGCCATGATCGTTTACTTCAGGCTTTGTCATTCTGTAATGAGTAAGAAAAGGGAGATAGGACTTTAGCAGTGAGTTCAATATTGCATCTTTTTCAAGTTGTCTTGCAAGAAAAAGTCGAGTTTGCTCAAGCGCTCGATCAGCTCGATCATGTACAGTACATGATCAGTGATAGAGGCTCCATCCCACATTCTAGCATTGAAGATGGTGCAACTAGTCTTATGCCTCTTAACATCATCGGGTGCGCCAAAAGAATTCTCCAACACTTGGAGCATTTCATTTGGCTGAGCTATCTCAAACCTGTGACTGAACTTATCGCTCATTACAGCCAGCATAATGCAGTGCACCATGGTTCGATCATTAAGCCACTTCTGATAAGTGTCTCTGACTGTTCTACATGCATTGGCAGGTGGCTCCTCAGGTGTAGGATCCATCAACACATATAGATTCCGTTCATGCTTCAGGACAATCTTCAACTTTCGGTATCAACTATCAAAGTTGGATCCCACCAACTTATCACTATCCAACAATAATTCGAGCGATAGGAAAGCGACCATATCTGCACAAAGCAAAAATAAAATCTAATTAGTAATTAATTCATTAAACCTAAAGATTTGAACTTTAAGCAAAATGTTTCTTCCATTAATTTTATTCGAATTGGTAGCCTCTACCTTCAATTCAAAAAATTATCCTAATTTCTTAGTGGGTACTAAAATCCACATAGATTACACACGAGCCTAACTTTGGTTGTCCAACCCATGTATATCTAAGGATAGGTTCATAATCAATTATTTTTTAAATAATTTTTAGTAATTAAATTTTGCCCCAGCCCCTGATCAGTTGGCTTTGGCCTTCTCAGAAAAGGATCCAGTTAGGTCCAACCATTAATATGACAATACTTAGCCCATCTAACCAATGAATGATTAGGCCCAACTTTGGTAGGCCCACTTGTCCATTATTTAGAAAGATGTATCAAAGAGATCATGTAATAAATGATAATAAGCACTAGGCCTTTGGGCCTCTAATAATTATCCAACTGATGGACTCATTATCATCCACTTTAATGGAAGGCTATGATCCGGTTATCATATAACTATTTTATTTTAAAAATCTAATAATTTTAAAAAATTTATTTATAGAAGTGAGTAGGTCAGATTAACCAGCTTATCATGATCATTCCACTGGCTTCACCAAGTCAGCTTAAGGAAGACAACTAATAGGTTGATCTAGGAGCACCTAAATCAATCACACTGATTTACCTAGCTAACATGGGTCAGTTCAAATAGTCAAGTGATTCAATCAAAACATAATCTCACCAAAAAGCCAGATAAGTTCGATCAGTGGGAGGATCTGCCAAAGGTTGCCTTAGACACTATCAAAAATAGTCAGGTAAGCGGGCTGCCAATTAAAAACCTCCAATCTGATTTATCTTAGATATCAACTAGTTTAATTAGTTTCAATTAGATCAATCTAACAGTTTGTGCTAGACCGCGTAGCCAAGAATCAAGTCCATTTTGGATCTTATTAAAGATATGGACTTGACTAACTATAACTATTATAATTGATCTAGAGAATGCTTGACCTAATCTAAGATAATAATTGCTTAGATTCAATCAATTCTCTAATTAAGTCCATTCTTTAATCTAACCCTAGGTCTAATCTAATTAATTGACCTAATCCCCACTAATTCATTTAACCTAATGTGTTATGATTTATGTCTTAGGATCTTCAATTCATAATTCTAGATCCTAATCAATCAACTTCTTAATTCTCAATTAAGTTTTGGACTGAGGGTTAGGGTTCAATTTTTTGAAAATAATTTTTATATTTATAAAATATTTTTACAACATGGTTCTTTCAACTAAGTTGCATGTTTGATTCATAACCAATATACAAGTAAGATAAATATAAAACTACTTTAGATCTAATCTAAATAGGTTCATGTAATTGAAACAGTTTCAATAATAATCAATCATAAATCTTTCTAGATTAAATCTAACATATTTATGATGATTGAAATCAGATTAAAATACTTTTAATCATATCATAAAATTTTTTAGATCTAATCTAAAATTTTATAATCAATATTTTAGATTAGCACATACAAGGATAACCTATTCACTATAACGGGTAAACCTTACAATAGGACAAACTTATGGCAGTCTATGCAATCTAAAATATTTTATTTTTAGATCTAAAATTATTTTAAATCTATTAAATTATAAATAAAATTAGATCAAATCTAATAAATTTATGATTAGAGTCAAATCATTATGAACTAGGATAATCTTTTCACTGTAAGGGGTAAACCTTACAAGATAACCTTATGGTAGTTCATGAGATCTAAATTTATTTTTTAATTTTAGATTTAATAATTAAATTATAAATTAGATCTAATCTAAAAAATAATCTAAACATATATAAAAATTATGTAACAAGAACCTAGGCTCTGATACCAATTGAAGGAAATAGATCTAGGATTTTACGAGTAGATCTTGAAACTTTTTCAAGATCATGCAGCGACAGACTTAAATAAATTAAATATTTATTTAAATAAATATATAAATATCTAGATCTTAGATCTATTATATGATCAAGATATGATATTAAATCAAAAATTAAAATCAAACAAGAAAGAAAAGGTTAATCAAATCAACCTAGATCTACACTACATCAAATACAGGTATGAAGTTAATAGATCAGATCTATTATCTGAGCAAGTTAGACGTTCTAACTTACTAATCTGAGCTTGAGGATGAAGTCATGAGCTGCACACACATCCAGCCTCTAAAAGTCATCCACATGAGCCCACAAATACGATCAAAGATCCTGATGCAGAAAATCAGTACAGTATGCTAGCACTGTGCTGATCTCTCTTCGATGGTTAATTCGATGCTTTCTTTTTTGAAACTTAAATACTTCAAAATATCAAAAGAAAAGAGAAATATTTATGATGCTGAGACACCTCTCAAAAGCTCACAAAAAGGAAGGAAGAGATCTGAGACAAAAATCCTAGAAGAAGACCCTCTTCTTCTTCTTTGTTCTTTTTCTAGACACTTTGATTTATGTTTTCAATATCTCCATGACCCAGATGAATTTTTTTTTTTTGATTTTTCTACATCAAAGTGGTCTCTCAAATATCTACAATCTATAAAAATTTTAGCTAAAAATATTTTTTAAATAAAGAGATATGTAGAGTCCAAGTTAGGTCAAAAACCTAGACTAGGAAGGACCAAATAAGAAAAGTTGTTGGGGCGCCCAACTCGTAGGTGCCTCCATCTTTTTTTCTGCCATGGACCAGCAAGGGGGGTGCACAAAAAATGTCCTCTTTTACCATTAAAATCAAAGAAAATAAGGAAGGATGGGTTGGCACACTTATGGGAAGAGTTTTGGTTGACAAGGATTCTATCTCATAGAATCCTTAAGCAAAACTAATTCCCCTTTTAACTTGGTCATCCAATAAACTTTCATATGAGAAAAAGAAAGAGAGAAGGGAGGCATGAGAAACCTTGGGCATGAAGATTATTCACGTAAAAAATATAAAGAGAAAAGGATGGGGCGTGAGGATTAGGTGGCGCAAGGAATAGGGAGTTCTAGTCATACTAGGACTCTTGTTTTGATTTGGTCAAATAAGATCTTTTAGCCAAATAAAAATAAGAATAAACTAATCCAATTAAATAAGGCCCTAATCTATTTAAAGACTTAATTAAATTATATTAAATTTAAAGACCTAATCTATTTAAAGATTTAATTAAATTATATTAAATCAAATTTAATTCTAATTTAATTTTTTAATCAAATTAGAAAATTGGGTTGACCCGAGTCCTAATTAGATTAGGACTAGTTCTTTCTTGCACTTGACTTATCCAATAAGCCAATTGGACTTGATCCAATCAAGCCCAAACTAAATTTAGTTAAATCATATTTAATTAGACTTAATCTTAGCCTTCTGACTTAATCAAATTAAGTCAATTAGCAATAATACTTGCACTAGGTTAAACACCAATCATATTGATTGTTTAATTCTAAAATAATTCTAAATTGCTGATCAATCATCTGATCAAAATGTGACTCTAATGTGTGTGACCTCATAGGTCCGAATCTAAGTCGATAGCATAGAAATAAATTTTTATACCAATCGAAGTGACCATCTAGCAATAATATCCGACGATCGAATAGATCGAAAGGTATAGAACACCATCCTTAGAACCCATGCGAATATAGTTTTCATATAATTCATCCCTTTGACCATAATGCTCATAGGATATCTCAGAATTCAACTGTCAACTCTAATCAGATTGTTTACATTATATTTTAAAATATCAAATTCATCTAATGGATTATCCTGGCCAAGATTTTGCTATATTGAAATATAGTGATATATTCTTTTCCAACTCTTAGAGTGATCAATTTCATCTTGATCACACTCCAACTTTGCAAGTACTTAACTATGCCTAGAAGCCTTTCATTGCTAAATTAGAAATTTAGTTAGTTCGGTACCAAAGCATAATGAGTTGCTTGCAAGTCACTAAGGTGATCTCAGGTCTAAGGGATACTTATACCTATATCCCATCAAAAATATTCTCGATAGTAGAATGCTCTGAAGTTGATCACGTTTAATGATGATGTACCCATACATCTCACCTGTATGCCATACCAGTATCTCCATACTTCTTGATTAAAAGGACAACCAACCTATATGGCATATAGCGATCTACGCTCGATAGACGCTGTCGTCCTAATTAACAGCTTATCATTTGGTCATGAATAAATTTAAGGACTAATCGATAAATTCTCTCTTTATTGAAAGTAAATAGTCCTAAGGACTTTATCCCAACAATGGAGTTCATTAGAAGATGTAAATTTATAATGAAAAAAGATGCCAAAATATTTTTTATTAATTAATAAATTAATTATAATATCTCAATCGTCAATAGGCTGATGATTGGCTTTGAAATATAATTTTTAATACCTATAATAAATGAGCAAAATAAGTCCAAGAGGATCTAACAGATACTTCAGGTAGCTTTTTACTCTTTTTATTCGAGCTACATTTTAGCTCAGACTCAAGAGTGAAGGGCATCTAATTTGGAATATAAATTTATCTCAGGTATGACCGATCTTCACTGTGCATTGATTAGCCACCAACCAACTTGCCTCAATGCATGTCGAGTCAAAGTACCAGATCGAGATTCTCGATAACTGTTACATGTTGGGTTGTTACTATATTCAACTCATATTCAAGATGTGTTGATCCCATGATTGATTTTGATGATTGCCAAACTTTGAGTGTTTGAGTATTTAACCATGTATTGCATGAGTGGATGTAGGTCTTTTTAGATATTTAAATTAAAGAATTATTTCAAGAAAAGATCTACAAAATTTCATCAAGACAAGATTCTTAAAGAAAAATTTTTTCTTAAGCTTCCAAAGATCAGAAGAAAGAGAGCTCTTAGAACAAAATAAGAAAGATATAAAATGAAAATCAAATAAAAATTAAATTTTCTTGATTGGTACAAAAAATCTCTCAAAATAGTCTTGGAGCAATTTTCGAGACACCTCGAAATTTTTTCGAGAGCTCTCGAGTGGACTGGCATATCCAAACGTAGTTCTGTTGTGATTTTGAGAGGTCTCGAGTTGAATTCGAGATGTTTCAATCACAGGAGATAGAAACTTAGTTTCTATACTCTGAGAGCAAGAGGTCTCATAGGATTCTCGAGAGGTCTCACGATTTCAGCAAGATGTCTCGATTCAGAATCAAGAGGTCTCAAAATCTGATAAGAGATCTCGTGAAAAATCAAGAGATCTCATTTTGCACGAATAGCCTTCAACGGATAGTTTTGCAATGGCTATTTTTTGATTCCAATGGCTAGAACTCTCACTCCAACCATCTTTGAAGGTATTTAAAGATGGAGAATCAATTGAAAAGCAAAAATAAAGGAATTTAAAGAGAGATTCTTTTATTTTCGATGAGGAACATTGAATATCCAAAGAAAAGAGAAAAAAGGGAAAAGTTGTGCATAGATTTCAGCGAGCCTTCAAAGCAATCTTCTCCGACATCTTCTATATTCTCTCAAGCATAATTTGAAGAAAAGCCAAGTTTCAATCGAGCATATCATCGGCTTCCTCTTTAGAATTTAAAAGAGCTTAAACTCTATTTTTTATATTATGCTGAAACTTTCATTTGTAATTTTAATTTCTTTACAAATTTCTTTGGAGGAAAGAAACTTGGAGATTAGGCCCATCCAAGTCCAAAATTGGATATTGTAGATTTTGATTAGTGAGTCCAAAAAATCAACTGGATTGTTAGTGAATCCGAAATACTAATGGTGTTAGATTTTGGTTGGTGCTCCTATGAAAATCAACTAAGTTTATTTGCAAGCCTGAAAAATAAATATCCTATAATCAAGAGTAGATTATAGTGAAAGTTCCAAGAAAAGCTTAGAGAGTGGACGTAGATACGGATTGCACCAAACCACTGTAAATCTTTGTGTATTTATGTTATGCTCTTTTCTTCTTTTTCTTTGCATACTTTGTATGCTTATAATTCTTGCTTTACTTTCATAGTTTGATTTTGTTATCTTAATTCCGCTACTTATATTGCATATATTTCATCACACCACTTTGATTAAAATCAAAGCACATACTTGTTTAGAAAGTAAATTTGGTTAAAATTTTATAAGAATCCAATTCACTCCCTTATCTTGGGTTGCTATCTCTGGGCAATAATTGATATCAGAGCAGGTGCTTTGTTATTTATTTTTGACCTAACCATCAAGAGTAAAAGATCTTGACAATCCAAATAACTTTTGTTTTGAATGAAGGCCATTCTATTGATCGTCCCCCGCTATTAAATGAATTAAATTACATACATTAAAAAATTTGAATGAAAGTTTTTATACAATCACATGACTATAACCTATAAAAAATTATTGTCAATGGCCCTCACATACAAAATACATCATTTATTGATGAAGAATCAATGCATCTAAATGCTAAGGCTTTAAATATACTTTATTGTTCATTAGATATAAATGAGTTCAATGTAATTTCTTTTTGCATTTCAGCAAAATAAGTTTAAGAAAAATTAAAAACTATTTTTGAGAAAGCAAAATAAGAAAAAATATCAAGCTCCAAAGAAGATAAAAAAGCTCACCCCAACTTTAGCCTCACAGCTCATGAGGATGAAAAGAAGAAAAAGAAGAAGAAGAAATTTAAAAAAAAAAGCATTAATTAAGAGAGAGCAAAGTGAAGAAAAGAGAAATAAAAAAGAGAAAGAAAGTACAATAAATCTTTATCTCATAATCAATGAAGATGAGGTAAATTCGAAAAATTTTTTCTAATTTTCTCTTAATGAGTTATTTGAAGCCTTTAACGATTAAATGGATGAATACAAAAAATTAAGGCTCAAAAATAAAGAACTTAAAAAGTCTAATTTTTTTTGGTTGAAGAGAAAAATAAAATTTTGAGTGAAAAAGAAGATCTTTTGAAAGATATAAAATATTTGGCCAAAGAAAAGAAAAAATGTTTAGAACTAATTGAAACTCTAAGTAAGAAAAAGAAGAATATAGTTAAATCTGAAAAATTCTTTATTGAAGAAAAAGAAAAGCTCTTAAAATCTGAAAGATCTTTTTTGAAAGAAAATACAAAATTAAGAAAAGAGATTAAAAATTTAAAATTCATGCTTGAAAAATTTACTATTGGATCTCAAAAGCTTCAAGCAATTTTGAATAATCAAATGACTATTTTTAATAAAATTAGAATTGGGTATAATCCTTTAAGAAAATAAAAATTTATCAAAAATATATTTAGCAAAGCTTCATTGGAAAATAATTCATTTACATGTCTTAAATGTAACAAAGTAGACCATAAAATTTTTGAATATAATATTAATAAAATTGATCATACTTTAGTTAAATAAATTTGGATTCCAAAAAAAACCATATGCTTTAATATCCATGAACCCAAGATGACTTGGATACCAAAGATTAGTAAATGATTTTGCAGGTTCACTAAGGATCCAATGGAATGAGAAGAGAAAAATTTTATGGATGGATGCCTTGGGAATGAAATTGGATGAATGATGATATTTGGTAAAATCTAAAATTTTATCAAATCATGCATGCTATCATTGTTTGCTAAATATATTTTGATTATTAATTAGCATAATTATTGAGCATGTTAGATTGATTTTGATGATTTTATCATTGCTTAAAATGATCATACTCCTTGAATAGAAAGTTTGATTTATTGAATATATTGACTTTAATGATTTACTAATATGTATGCATATGATAACTCTTTTTATGCTTTGATAAATATGATTGACTTTGATGCAAGCAATAATTTAAATATTTTAATTTTTAAATCAACATGCTCTCTTCTATATATCATGCTATGGATGAAATAATTTTATCTTAAAATTTAGCTTGATATTTTATGTCTTTCCATATTAATTCTATATTTGATGAATTGAAACTAAGAGATGCTTAATTGGTTTAAATATTTTAATTATTAAATTCACAAGAAAAACTAAGTTTGACAATGCCCCATAAGATGCTTAAATATTGAAATATCCCAAAAATTGCATGATCTAAATACTTGAAAATAAAACATTCAATCATAAAAATAAAGTGCTTGATGTAGTCATCTGCATTGCATCTTAGGTTTACTCCTAAAAATTTAAAATTCTCTAGTTGAACCAAATCCCATAGAACCATTATCTAGATTCAACTTGATTTGATTATAATTGATTTGTTAGATTATCATACCCCTAATTGATTAATTTTGGATCCTCTACCAAATTAATATGAATATCCATCTTGATCATTAATTTGATTTTCTTTTTCGATCTTAAAAAAGAATTTCTTAATGATTATTCATATTTTTTTTCTAATTGATTGAGTTTGAAAATTGAATTTTAAAAAATGGTCTTCTTGAATCTTTTTAAGTTGATATCTAACAAAATATTTTTAGAAAGCTATCATTTATCTTTAAAGCTAAATATTTAAAGAAAACTTTAATTTTAAGTAATTGATATCAAATAGCTTACTATTTGCCATGTATTTGATCAATTTATCTTTTGACAAAAAAAGAAAAATATCTTTATTTTAAATCTGATTTTGCATAGCTATATGTTTGATATGATATCATTTGAAATAAATTCAAAAATACATACCTTTTCTGAACCTATAATTGCTTGATATTTCTTAAGAAAAGGAAGAGATGATCTTTTTGAAGAATTACTAAAAAATTTTTTATGATTTATCTTGATTGATTTGCTAATATCAATTCAAATTGATTTATCATTCAAAATCCTTAAAACTATTTAATTTGAATTAATTCATCATTATTAATTCAAAACTAAAATCATTGGTATCAAGCTAAATTTATAAATTAATCTTTAAAAGATATTAAACTAAGAATATTATGATTTAGTCTTAATTTTAGTTTAATTAGTATCAAGACAATCTTTTAAAGAAATAGCTTTGTTTGCTAAAGTAAGAGGGAGAAAATATTAAAGATGAATTGATCATTTATTTTAAAAAGAGCTTTAAAATTTGATAATTTCTTTCAAATTTAGTAATTAAATTCATATTAAATATGCTTGATTTGAAAGAAAAAGGAGGAGAAAACTTGTAAGCTAAAATAATTAAGCCAAAATTATAAAAAATAGGGGGAGATAATATTATTGAAACATTAAAAGAAAAATAAACTCTTGCTATCTCTAAAATAAGAGAAGAAATATTTTTCTATCTTAATTTGATTAAAAATTTTGATTAATTTATTTTTAGATAAATATATTTTGATCTTAAGTTCTCAATCAATTAATTTATAATCTTCTTAAATTAGGCTTTCATGTATTTATTCAATTTAATTTACTTTAATTGATTGCTATATCATTTTTTATAACTATTCGATGTGAAATTGAATTTAAAACATATGTTTACTCCGAGAAATGAATCATTAAACTCAAATTTGAAACTTATTTGAATATTCAAATTTCATACTAAATTTTTTTATGAGCATTGCAAAACTCTTATGAATTATTTATATTAAAGTAATTTTTACTCAAAGTAATGAATTTAAAAATATGACTATCATTTACTTCGACACTATCTATTTATTTTACTTTGCTCGATACATCTTTGATGCATATCTTTTTCAAACTCAATTGATTAAAATTTTTAAAGAAAAGAAAAGATTGAATATTAAAGTATATATTATGCTTGATTTCATGATTAAATCCTTTGAAAAGCACTATTCTCCTTAAAGCTTAAAAGTGCATATCCGAAAATCAAATTAAAAAAGATCATATTCAGTTACAAAGGGGGAGAGCTTTTATTATTTGAACTCAAGCTAAGTTTTTGAAGAGAAAGTTATTTTATTTTAAAAGAGAAGATGATTTCTTCGATTTGACTTTATAAATTTGATATATCTCTCAATTTAAAGCTTTGATATTGATTTTGATGATTTTGCTTATTTCTTCTCATAAGCTTTTTGATGTTATCAAAAAGAGAAAGAAGATTTGTTGAATATATGCTATCTGAGCATATGCTATTTAAATGTGCTTAAGCCTATACATTTCATGATATTGCTTGAAACATTCAAATTTAAGTTAAAAGAGTTTTGGTATTAGCTTTCATGATGTGTGTATTTATAATTATGTATATCATTACTTCATAATTTATACTAGTGAATTTATTGAAATATATTAAATTTTATTTTTATGTATATACTCAAAGTTTTTGCCAGCATCAAAAAAGGAGAAGATTGTTGATCTCATGATTGATTTTGATGATTGCCAAATCTTGAGTGTTTGAGTATTTAACCATATATCTCATAAGTGGATATAGGTCTTTCCAGGTATTTAAATTGAAGAATCATTTCAAGAAAAAATCTATAAAAATTTATCAAGTCAAGATTCTTAAAGAAAAGATTTTTCTTAAGCTTCCAAAGATCATAAGAAAGAGAGCTCTTTGACCAAAATAAGAAAGACATCAAGTAAAATTCAAATAAAAATTAAATCCACTTGATTGGTGCAAAAGGAATCTCTTAAAATAGCCTTGGAGTAATTTTTGAGATGTCTCAAAATTTTTTCAAGAGCTCTCGAGTGGACTGGCATGCCCAAACGCAGTTCTGGCATAATTTCAAGAGGTCTCAAGTTGAACTCGAGACATCTCGATCTCAGGAGATAGAAACTTAGTTTCTATGCTTTGAGAGCAAGAGATCTCATAGGATTCTCGAGAGATCTCGTGGTTCCAATGAGATGTCTCAATTCAAAATTGAGAGGTCTCAAAATTTAATGTGAGATCTCGTTTTGCACAGACAACCTTCAACAGATAGTTTTGCAATAGCTATTTTTCGACCCCAATGGCTATTTCAAAGCTCTCAATGGCTAGAACTCTCACTCCAACCATCTCTAAAGGTATTTAAAGATGGAGTGTCAATTGAAAAGCAAGAATAAAGGGATTTAAAGAGAGATTTTTTATTTTTGATGAGAAATACTGAATATCCAAAGAAAAGAGAAAAGAGAGGAAAGTTGTACACAGATTTCAGTGAGCCTTCAAAGCAATCTTCTCCAACATCTTCTACATCCTCTCAAGCATAATTTGAAAAAAAGCTAAGCTTCAATCGAGAACATCATCGGCTTCCTCTTTAGGATTTAAAAGAGTTTAAATTTTATTTTTTATATTATGCTAAAACTTTCATTTGTAATTTTAATTTTTTTATAAGTTTCTTTGAAAAAAGAAACTTAGAGATTAGGCCCGTCTAAGCCCAAAATTGGACATTGTAGGTTTTGGTTGGTGAGCCCGAAAAATCAACTAGATTGTTAGTGAATCCGAAAAACTAACAATGTTAGATTTTGATTTGTGCTCTTATGAAAATCAAGTAGATTTATTTGTAAGCTTAGAAAATAAACATACTGTAATCAAGAGTAGATTATAGTGGAAGTCTTAAGAAAAACTTGGAGAGTGGATGTAGGTACGAGTTGCACCGAACTACTATAAATCTTTGTGTGTTTGTGTTGTGCTCTTTTCTTCTTTTTCTTTGCATACTTTGCATGCTTATAATTCTTGCTTTACTTTCATAGTTTGATTTTATTATCTTAATTTTGTGCTTATATTGCATACATTTCATTATACCACTTTGATTAAAATCAAAGTACATACTTATTTAGAAAGTAAATTTGGTTAAAATTTTGTAAGCACTCAATTCACCCCCCCCCCCCTCCCCTCTTGGGTTGCTACCTCTGGGCAACAAGATGTATCCCAGATCCATCGGATGATAACTCGCTTTGACCAGATATGATGGAAGCAGCATGATTTTCTTAACAACTCCTGCCTCCTTTATCGAGATGGCCAGCCACCCGCATTTATAAATAAGGGGCAATAAGGAACCCTACAAATGCTTTGAAGCTCCTCTCTCTTCCTCCTTTCCACTATTTTCTAATAACTAACTTGAGCATTGGAGTATTCCTATCGAAAGCAATTCTGGTAAGAGACTTGACTTGCAGCTTCAACCATCTACTTTTGATCATGATCCATGAACCATGGCTCACAAATGCCCTACATGGATCGGAACCCTGATTCCCTTGTCATTTCACACAGTCCATAAAACAATACCATGGACTGATCATGATCCGATGGCTTAGAGAGGAGCCAATCATGATTTGATGGTTGGAGGTTGATCTAGCTTGATAAACTGCTATTTTGCATGATCCGATAGCTAGGAGAGCTCCCAATCATGATCGAATGGATAAGGAGCAGTTCGTACTTGATCGAGAGTTGTGTGCACAATCCGATGACCCAGGAGGGAGTCGATCATGATTGGACGGTCCAGACGTGACCTTGAGTATGTTTGAAACTGGATTTTCTACTCAAATACTATTTTTAGATTTTTGAAAGCTATATAACTCTGATTGATGAACCATTTATTATGTCAAAAAGCTGGTGACGTCTTGAAAGTGTCGAGAGACTTCTTAAGAGATTTCAAAGAGTTTTTATAAGATTTTTAGGGCTTCTTGTTGAGAGACTCTTGTACAAGGGTTGAGTGGTAAGTTTTTGTATTTGTTGATTTTCTTTCTCTCATAGTGAAGTTTGCACGCCCCATGGAAGTAGACCTTAGTCTAATCTATATACTTGATTGTGTTCTCTCTTATCTTGTATTCTTCTTTCTTTCTCTTGCGGTATCCACATGTGATTGAGTATAATACAAGTGGTATCAAGAAGGTCCTAAGATGGTGGTGTCCTAACTAGACTCCACAATAATTGGTATTAGAGTGAGTTGATATCCCAATAATTGATATCAGAGCCAGACGGCACCAGCGCACGTGGTTGCCTAGATTGTGACGATGTTGATCGAGATCAAGAAGATGGAGAAGACAAGCATAATTAAGATGGACATCAATCGATTCAATGGAAAGAGCAATTTCTTTTTGTGACAAGTGAGGGTGAAGGACATGCTCATCCAACATGGATTGATCAATGCTTTTTTGAATAAAAAAAATTAGACACCATAGATAAGAGGACATGGGAGCAGCTACAGATGCAGACGGTGAGTACCATCCGCATTTACTTGATGGATAAGGTGGTGATCCATGTACTTGGCGAGACTTCTTTGATGGTGCTATGATCGAAGCTTGAGAAGTTGTACATGGTGAAGTCCCTCATCAACAATCTCTTCCTTTGGAGATAGTTCTACCAACTATGGATGATCTGTTGGGAATATGCGCTGTTCCGACATGGATCGGCATGGCCACTGGTGATTATCCAAGCAATAAGAAAGTACTTCTTAGAGATTTCTATGGAAGCACAATCAAATAAATCAAAAAATAGAGAAGAAGAGAAGGAAAAAATTTTGGAAGAAAAGAGCTTTTATTCAGTATATTTCAGCACACTTACAATTTTGACCTATTTTCAGTATATATACTTTACAAAGGGTCAAGTCCAAGCTCATAGAAAAATTCTTCAAATCCAAATAATCCACGTACACAAAATAATAACCCACGAAAACTGAGCCAATCCAATTTCAGACTGAGCCGGCTAACCTACGACTAGGACTGAGCCGACCTAGTTGTGTACCATGCCAATAGCTCAAAAATACTGCTTTCTATCTGGATTTTTCTCTGAGACCTAACTGACCCAGTCCTGGACTGAGCCAACAGCTCAGTCTCAGAGTGAGCCATCCAATTTCTGAATTTTACTATTGAGACTGATTCTTCTTTCAGTCTCAAAGTGAGCCGGCCCAATTTCTGAATTTTACTATTGAGACTGATTCTTCTTTCAGCTCGCTCCCATCTTTTCATAATCTATCGTCTTATATTTTCAAAACTTGAGAGTGCTACTTCTGAGCTCACATTCTCCATCTTGATGCTCCAAGTCCTTGTGAACTCATCTCTTCTCAACAGACCAATCCGTGCCACACATCTCTGAAAGCTATCTCTAGGAAGTACCTTCGTGAGTGCATTAGAATGATTCTTCTTGGTATGGACCTTCATCAGTTCCACTTCATCTTCCTCCATCCGCTCTCTGATTCTGTGGTACCTCACATCTATATTCTTTGTGCGTGCATGATAGACTGAGTTCTGTGCCAATAATAAAGCACTCTGACTATCACTGAATAGTGTAACCTTGCTCTGCTCCACCCCCAACTCATCAATTAGCCTTCTAAGCCAAAAGACTTCCTTTGTAGCCTTCATTATCCCAATGTACTCGGCCTCTAAGGTAGACAAGGTCGTGATTGGCTGAAGGGTTGATCTCCAAGACACCGATCCATCATATGCGCAGAAGAGGTATCCAGTAGTAGACCTCCTTGTATCAAGATCACCAGCATAATTTGCATCAACAAACCCTTCAAAAGGATCTGAACCTTCACACATCTTCACAAATTATTCTTCAAATCCTTTCGACTGCCCATCAACCACCAAACCATAATCCCTTGTTCCATGCAAATATCTCAATATCCATTTCAATACTTTCTAGTGTTCCTTCCCACGGTAGTGATGTATCTACTAACCATGCTCATAGCATGTGCTATATCTGATCTACAGCATACCATAGTGTACATCATACTGCCTACAGTATTTGCATAAGAGACTCATTCCATATATTCTCTCTCCTCTTTTGACTGAGGGCACTATAACTTGGAGAAAGACATATGGCTCGGCAATGACGTCTCTGCAGGTTTGACCTTCTCCATCCCAAACCTCTCCAAAACCTTCTCGACATACTTTTCTTGTGATAAATGGAACACTCCTTTGCACCTATCTCTATAAATCTCTATTCCAAAAATTTTCTCAGCTGGATCCAAATCTTTCATCTCAAATTCAGATGATAATGCCCTTTTCAATCTTTTCACAGCATCCATGCTTCTACTGGCTATGAGCATATCATCTATATACAATAATAGATACAGGGCATCTTCCTTATTTACATCCTTAACGTAGACACAATAATCATGTTCATATCTGCTAAAACCCAGGCTTAAGATAAAGCTATCAAACCTTCGATACCACTGATGAGGGATTGTTTCAAGCCATACAAAAACTTCCTGAGTAAACATATCTTTTCTTTCTGTCCCATCTTCATGAAATCATCTGGCTACTTCATTTAGATTCTTTCCTCTAAAGTTCCATGAAGGAAGGTCGTCTTCACGTCCATCTAATCCAATTTCATGTTATGTTGTGCCATCAGTGACAACAAAATTCGAAAAGATGTATGACGCACCACAGAAGAAAAAATTTTTATGTAGTCAATCCCTTCCCTTTGTGAGTATCCCTTTACTACTAGCCTTACTTTGAATCTGACTCCATCTTATTCTGAAGGTGCTTCTTTCTTTGTAAACACCCACTTTGAGCCAATAGATTAAGCACCCTCTGAAAGATCCACTGATTACCATGTCTGATTCTTCTCAAGTGATTCCATCTCCTCCATCATGGTCTGCATCCATGAATCATGATCCTCACTCTCTATAGCCTCTGCATAATTCTCTGGATCTCCATTAGCAGTGATGAGTGCATAGGAGATAACCTCATTAATGCCATATTTAATCGATCTCTTAATAGTACACTAGGACTTATGCAAAGCCACTCCCACTGATACATCACTATCTAATGTTTGTGGCTGTTCCTGCATATCTGTCCGAACTACCGATCCTCCATGCTGATTTTTAATCTGAGATAATACTTTTTTGCCCAGCTCCACCTCAATAGGAACACTCCTGTAAGTGGATGTAACCTGCATGCCATCATTCTCTGACCTCCTTAAGATGCTCTTCTCATCAAAGATAACGTTCCTGTTGATCACTGACTTCTGTGCCTGAGAGTCCCACGGCAGGTATCCCTTGACTCCTTATGGATATCCTATAAATATCATCTTTTGAGATTTCAGATCCAATTTACTCCTCTCAGTTGCCTCCATATGTGCATAGGCTATGCGACCGAATACTTTCAGATGACCAAGCTCCACCTTCTTTCCACTCCAGACCTCCTCTGGAATGCCTCCAGTCAGCTTATAATGAGAGAATCTATTCATAAGAAAATAAGAAAAAGTTAAAGCATCACCCCAAAAGAACTTTAGGAGTGATATCTACAGCCTCAAACTCCATGCCTTCTCGATCAGTGTTCGGTTCATCCTCTCTACAATATCATTCTACTGAGAAGTCATCCTCACCATGTAATGGCATTTAATGTAATTTTTCTCACAGTACCTCCTGAACTCCAGGCTAGTATACTCTCCTTTATTATCCAATTTCAGACACTTTACCTATCTCCCTGACTCCTCTACTTTAGCTCTCCAAGCTCTGAATCGGACAAACACCTCTAATTTTTCTCTGATCAGATTAACCCACACCTTTTTTGAGAAATCATCAATGAAAGTAACAAAATTTTTTACCCCACCTCTAGCTGATACAGGAGTTGGTCTCCACATATCCGAGTGCACTAAATCCAGCACTCCCTTGCTGCGCTTGGTACTTCTGGCAAACTTCATCCTATGCTATTTGCCAAAGATACACGGCTCATAAAGATCTGTGCCCTTCTTTAGGGCTGAGATCATACCTCTTCTGCTTAGTTTTGTGAGCCTACGGTCACTCATATGATCCATCCGATAGTGCCACAGTCGATATAAAATATACTCCTCCTGTACTACTGCTAGCATCTTTGCACTATCATTTACCACTAAGCCTTTTATTCTGTAAAAATTGTTACTCAGTCATCTACCCCTCATCACCACCAAAGCTTTTTTTAAAATTTTCAAACATCCACTCCCAACCTGGCTACTAAAAGCATAACCCTGCTCCTCCAAGTAGCCCAAAGAAATCAAATTCTTTTTTCAACTCCAGTACATGCCTAATATTTGATAATGTACGAATAATTCCATCGTACATCCTCACCTTAATAGAGCCAATTCTAGCTACTTTGCATGAATGATCATCTCCAAGGCTGATGAAGGGAAATCCAGATTTTTTGGATCAGATTTGTTTAGATCTGATCAGATCAAGAGATATATTTTTAAAAATTTTTTCTTTGATCAAAATTAGATCTGAGATATTTTAAATCTAATTTTTATTATTTTAATTATTAAAATAAATTTAGATAAATTAAATCAAATTTAATTTACCTTGAAGTGGGTAATCCTATTACCCGTTGATGATCCTGTAAGCAGTGGAAGGTTCTGGATCTAGCCACACAAGTGCCTGACCTCTACCAATATCCACTCAGGCAGGATCTGGAGATCCTCTTCTTCTCTATCATATCTTCAAAAATTAGATCTGGATCTGATCTGGAGGATCTTCAAAACTCCTTTTGAAGATCAATAGTTGTCCTTTGTAGCAGTGCAGCCTTCTAGCTTTCAGTCATCTTTCTCTCGTCTGAATTGCACCAACCAAGATCCCAAACACCTTTGGGCATGGAGAGGAGAGGGAGAAGTCGGCATGGAGGAGGAAGAGGGAGGAGGCCTTGGGTGTGGGAATTGAATTCTTTTCAATTATTAATTTGAGTTGGGCGCAGGGTCTTTATTTATAGACTGTCTATGATCCAACTTCTCTTTTTTCCAACCAATCATAACTCTTTGTGAAATCAGATCTAAATCTGGACTCAATCAAATTTCTCTAGCAGTCAAACTCCTCTTGGACTTCTCCTTCAGTCAAATTTCTCTAGGAGCCAAACTTCTTTCAGACTTCTTCTTCAGTCAAATTTCTCCATCAGTCGGACTCCTTCTGGACTTCTCCATCAGTCGAACTCTATTCGGATTCCTCCAGTGGATTACTTTCAGATTTCAAGTAGTATTCCTCTCGGATGATCCCCTCTAGCCATATTTCCTTTAGGAGTTTGAACTCCTCTAGGATTGATATATGTCAAAGCTCTTCACCAACCAATGCATGCTTCATCCAGACTTCTACTATTAAATCTCAACGAACGGGCACATCATGACAACGAACACCTCTCTCCATAACAAACTCCATGTGGCTTCGAGCGGCCTACTACCAGATGATTATGATTATCATTATCAGTTTGCTACAAGCGACCCCACAATCAAATGGTTATGATTGTCATTATCAGTCTACTATGGGCAACACCTCTCTCCGTAATAAATTCCATGTGGCCCCGAGCAGCCCATGATTGGATGGTTATGGCTATCATGATTAGTCTATTATAGGCTCTATCTATAAAAAGAGACCCTTAAGATACATTTTCTCAAAGATCTCTTCTCCTTCCCAAAACTCTGTTGAATTCTTGCCTGAGGACTTCATTTCTGTTGGCCAGAAGAGTTGACTTGATCATCGGAGGATCCTACCAGAGCCACCACCACCGACTCCAAATGGGACTTTATTTTGCAGGTCACCAATTGTGACCTCTTCTTTCTCTACACCAGCTCGATCTGATGTCAACCAGATTCTGCACCAATAAGACTAAATGATAAATTCTCCTTTATCGAGTCTAAATAGTCCTAAGAACTTCATCACAGTAGAGTTTATTACAGAAAGATGCACAAGAGTGATAAAAAGCTAGAAAATAATTTTATTTATTTATAATTCATATGCATTTTACAACTCAATTCAACCATCTATAATCTAGATGATTGATTTTAGAATATAATTTCCAACATCTCCCACTTAGTGAAGAAAAATCCTGATTTCTCAGATCAGGTTCGTTTAGATCTGATTAGATCAAGAGATATATTTCAAAAAATTTTCTCTTTGATCTAGATCATATCTAAGATATTTCAGATCTGATTATTATTATTTTAAAAATTAAAATAAAATTAGATAAATTAAATTAAATTTAATTTACCTTGATATGGGTAATCCTATTACCCATTGATGATCCTGTTTGCAGCAAAAGGTTTTGGATCTAGCCACGCAAGCGCCTGGCCTCTATCGGTATCCACTTGGGCTGGATCTGGAGATCCTCTTCTTCTCTATCACACCTCCAAAAATTAAATCTGGATCTGATCTGAAGGATCTTCAAAACTCCTTTTGAAGATCAGCAGTCGTCCTTTGCAGCAGCGCAGCCTTCTAGCTTTTGATCGCCTTTCTTTGATCTGAATCGCACCAACCAAAAATCCAAAACTCCTTTTGGACGTGGAGAGCAAGGGGAGAAGAGTGGTTTGGCATGGAGGAAGGAGGGGAGAGGCAGCCTTGGGGCATGGGGAATTTGATTCTTTCAATCACTTCAATTAAATCTGGGTTGGGCGCAGGGTCTTATTTATAGACTGCTGTGATCCAACTCCTCTTCTTCCCAACCAATCACAACCCTTTGTGAAATCAGATCTAAATCTGATTGGTGGGAATAGAGTCCCCTGGATTCCTCCTTAGAGGGTGCCTAAGACCAGTCAAAGTTGGTTCTTAGTAGAACTCTAATTGGAATCCAAAAAGGAGATGGAGTCCTTGTCCAACAAGGACTCCTAGGCGCCTCCAACTTGGGCACACGCCTAGGGTGGCGTGCGCCCTTCTCCTTGCCAGGTTCTGGCAGGGGGACAGGCCCCCACCAGCTCTCCAATAGGTGCATGACATGTGGTCAAAAGTCAAAGTGTCAATGGTCAACGTTTGACCAGTCAAAGGTAGACTTTTGACCAAAGTCAAAGAACAAGAAATGGCAGGTGACCAAAAATGGCAGGTAATGTCTTACAAAATAAGACAACCTTTTCTGACTTGGACAACCTCCAGTCAGACCATATGAAGGCCTCTGATTGAGCACAAACTCCTTTGGCTCAGTCAGGACAACTTATTTATGATAGTAAAAGAAGAACGTTAGGTTCAATCGAGTGCTAGCACGATTTTCCTTGAACCTAATTGAATCTCATTCAGATCAATTGAACTAGATCAGTTCAATTGATGATCACCAGATTCAAACCCTTGTTTGTGTGACCCAGTTAGGTTCAGTTCTGTATGGTAATGGGATATGTCATGATCTCTATCATCGACATCATCGAAACTCCTTTCGATGGATCAGAACTCTTCTGATTCGAACAGCTAGAATGATCGATCATCTAAATCATTCTAATTGCTCCCAAAATCCACCAGTGACACCTAGCAGTATATGGTGGCAACCCATCAGAGCTGAATGCGAACCTCTTGGTGCAGCTACCTGTGTGATTAAGTTCTTCTATCTTGAGCCCCGATCAGATTAGGGTTAAGGTGAACTCGTCAAACCCTAGTCTCTGTCATATGATGTAATCATTCGATTCGAGTCCAATGTGAAAATCTAAATAGAAACTCTTTCTATTATTTCACTCTGCCATGGCCATGGGCTTCTGGACTTGATTCTCATGATCATCATAGGGCTGCTCCTCTACCACCGAGGTAGATAGATTCCATCTTGATGCAATCCAGTTCCTACAATGAACATGCTATAGCCAACATACACCTCAGGGTTCCATATGGCTAGGAGACCGAGTAATGGTGTAGTCAAACTATAACACCCTCAAGGTGAACTGCCGATGCATCTCAGGTCAAAGAACCAGACACACTACTGCAGCATCGAGTCAGTCATTGACGAGAAGGTAGACTTCCTAATGACTACTCGAGGTGGTCACGCTCAGTGCCCTCGTTCTCTAACGAGTACCTGTACTCTCGCTCCGGTGTCTCCACACCGTAGACTCAAGACTCATCTACTAAAGAGAAGCGATTGTACACCAACCTTCCGGATCAATCACCATCCTCGTGATGATCCTATGGTCGGGCATGGCATACATGAATTGCAGAAGCATAAGGATCTTGCTCATGCATTCTATTTCCTCAGGTGTGCTAGGGCACATCTTCTTGGAAAGATGAATACCATGTCTGAAGGGTATTAATCCCCTCTTAGAGTTTTCCATACTAAACCTCTTTAGTACTTTCTCTATGTACATCTTCTGTGAAAGTCCTAGCATCCTATTCGGTCTATCCCTATAGACCTTAATTCCTAGAATAAAGGATGCTTCACCTAGGTCTTTCATGGAGAATTCCTTGGACAACCATAATTTGACTGATTGTCATCATGGGAATATCATTCCCAATAAGGAGGATGTCATCCACGTACAATACGAGGAAGACAACAGCGCTCCCACTGACCTTTTTGAAAACACATGGTTCCTCTTCATTTTTGATGAAACCAAACTTTTTGATCACATCATTGAAATGAGTGTTCCAGCTCCGAGATGCTTGCTTAAGTCCATATATGGACCTTTGCAGCTTGCAAACCTTGTGATCAGTATCACTGGATGTGAAACCTAGCGGCTGTTCCATATAGATATCTTCCTCAAGATATCCATTTAAGAATGCCATTTTCACGTCCATTTGCCATATTTCATAATCGAAATAGGCTGCAACGGCAAGCAATGTGCGGATGGATTTTAGCATAGCCACTGGGGAAAAGGTATCCTGATAGTCAATGCCTTCGCGTTGACTATAACCTTTTGCCACTAGTCTAGCCTTGAATGTCTCCACATTTCCATCTGCACCAATCTTTCTCTTGAAGATCCATTTACACCCAATAGGTACTATACCTTCTGGTGGATCTACCAAGGTCCAGACTTGGTTTGAGTGCATCGAGTCAATTTCTGACTGCATTGCCTCTAGCCATTTCTCGGAGTCGATATCTGATATCGCCTCGTTGTAGGTTTTGGGATCATCACCATGAGCACCATTACCTATGAGGAACATTTTCTCTACTTCCTCTGAAATAATACCTAAGTATCTTTCAGGGGGATGGAAAACTCTTTTCCGATCTACGAGGTGGAGGAGGTAGTGTTCTTATTGGCTCAACCTGATTTGGTTCCAATTGGTCCTTAGCTCGTTGTACTTGTGAGACTTTCTCATCAAGCTTGAATCTGCTTTCCAATGCCGCTATCTTGAATAAACTATTTTTCAAGAAAGATGGCATGTCGACTCACAATCACATTGTGGTCTTCTGGAATGTAGAAATAGTATCCTAATGACTCTTTAGGATATCCTATGAATCGAGCTCTAAAGGACCTAAACTCTAACTTGTCCGCTTGTTGTCTTTTGACATGAGCCGGACAACCCCAAATTCTGAGATGACTCAGACTTGGTTTCTTACCATGCCATATCTCATACGGTGTGGTAGGAACGGTTTTAGAGGGAACCCTATTCAGTAGATAAATTGAAGTTAACAATGAGTGTCCCCAAAGAAAATCAGGGAAGGTCTGTGAAGCTCATCATGGATCGAACCATATCCAATAGAGTCCGATTTCTCCATTCTGAAACCCCGTTGAGTTGAGGTGTTCCTGGTGGAGTCCATTGAGAGACTATGCCATTTTCCTTGAGATAGTCTAGGAATTCCCGGCTAAGGTATTCACCTCCTCGATCTGATCGAAGAACCTTAATGGGTTTTTCAGTTTGTTTTTCTACTTCATGTCTGAATTCTTTGAACTTTTCAAAAGCTTCAGACTTGTGTCTCATAAGATACACATACCCATACCTAGACAGATCATCGGTAAAGGTAATGAAGTAGACAAAATTGCCTCTAGCCGGCACATCAAATGGGCCGCACACATCAGTATGTACTAGGGCAAGGAGATCTGTGGCCCTCTCCCCATGTCCAACAAAAGGGAGTTTAGTCATTTTGCCTTGAAGACAAGATTCACAAGTTGGATATGACTCGAAAGTCAATGGACTCAATAGCCCATTTTTCTCCAATTTGTTGATCCTATCTTCTGCTATATGACCTAATCTCAGGTGCCATAGATATCTATCATTTGGACTATCCCTAGGTCGTTTGGCATTCACGTTTTGCTCGATAGTTAGAACAGGTACATCAATATGTAGCTGATAAAGACCATTAATAAGAAAACCATTTGCAATTTTATTTCTTTCATAAAGAATGTTACAATGGTCCTTAAAGAAGGTAATCACATAGCCTTCTAGTGCTAAGCATGAAACAGAAATCAAATTCCTGCTAGCTGCAGGCACATAATAACAGTCTTTCAAAACTAAGTCTAAACCAGATGGTAATCGAAGAGGGTATGTTCCCACGGCTACTGCAGCAACTCTTGCTCCATTACCGATGCGTAGGATCATGTCTCCATCCCTCAGCCTCCTGCTATCCTCAAGACCCTGCATGGAAGTGCACAGATGAGCACTAGAACCAGAGTCAAGCACCCAACTGGATGCAGAAGAAATCCGTAAGGTTAGACTCAATAACGAGCATACCTCCAGAAGGACCTTCCTTCTTGTTCTTCAGGGTGGCCAGGTAAGTAGGGCAGTTCCGCTTCCAATGGCCGTCGCTGTTGCAATGGAAACACTTTCCTTTGACATCGGCCTTCTTCTTCGGCTCTGCCTTCTTCTTCTTTGATCCTTCCACCTTCTTGCTTTTTCACAGACTTCTTTTTCTTTCCATAAGACTTTCTTTTGGAAGAAGTCCGTTCCATAGCAAGAACTGAGCCTTTAGAACCTTTCATAGAAAGCTCAGCGGTAACCAGCATATTCATTAATTCGGCCAAGGAATTTTGAAGTTTATGCATGTGGTAATTCATGATGAATTGCCCATATGCATCAGTCAAGGATTGCAGAATAATATCATTCTGCAGATCCAAGTCTAACTTCACACCGAGCTTCTCAAGCTCTTCCATATCCTTGATCATCATGTCAGACAGTGATCTTGGACTGACTGCCCATCACGCATCTTAGCCTTAAAAAGTCATTTCGTGACTTGATATTTGGCTGCGCGACTCTGTTCACCAAACATCTCCTGCAGGTGAGCCAACATTTGGCGAGCAGTCCCGATATCTTCATGTTGGCGCTGGAGCTCATCAGACATCGAGCCCAACATGTAATATCTGGCCTTATTATCTTCGTCTATCCATTTTTTCAGAGATGCTCTCTGTTCAGTGGATGGACGGGCTGGTAAGGTGGGAGGGTCCTGGTCCAATACATGGGTTAACTTCTCGAAACCCAAAACTAATTTTGTAGTTCCTGAGCCAATCTTTATAATTGGGTCCGGTCAGTCTATGTGTGTCCAGGATACGTGCTAATGGGTTGGACGCAGACATTTTCCTGTAGAGAGTCAAAGATTCTAGTTAGATACTGTAATTATGACTTGACCAATTTATTTAGAAATTTTATTTTTAAACAAAATTAGCTCCCACTATTTTCTCGGATCCCTACACTCCCTCTGTAGAGATGCAAAAATCTCCATGATTAATGATTTCTAGTGGGTGGTGCGGTCTCACCAACTGACTCATCACCTCACCTAACAGTTATTGGTGATGGGTTAGCCAATGAGTGAACAACTCTTGTTCAATGATTCTCTAATCATGGTGCACCCAAACTTGGTCTCTAATTCATGAATCTCACCGTATCCAAAATATTGATCCACTCCTTAGTTAAGTCAGACCCACCATTTGCATAGACTGGATTCCTAATTGAGTCTCTCACCGTATCCAAAATATTGAGCCCAACTCATCCTCCAGCCCATAGCATCCAATGCCTAATAGACATGGTTGCATCTTCCCGGTGCAACTGAGCCACTGTATCCAGCCGAGAACAATCAACCCCGGGAAGGGCCCGCACATCTACAATGGTGGAAGACCTCAGACTTAATCTTTTCTTAGGGAGAATTGATTCAGGTCTCATTAAACTAGACTTGTCATAGTCATAACAATTATGACTAACCTAGTGGCATGGGTTAGCTCGGATTATTGACCACCTCAGATCAGAACTGTGTCAACAGATATGGCCAGGTAAGTGAGACCGGTGGAAGGAATATGCCATTAACTCGTACAAGAATGCATTCAGGTCGAGTAGCTTCCAATTAAAAACCAGTCGGTCGTATGTGCCAAACTTACCTTAGACACCAAATTGTTGAGTCAGAACCAATTGGGTTAGCCTACAATCCAGACTCTAACCTCTGAGCCTAATTAGGTCTTGCTTGATCGTGACTCGATCTTGACCCAGACTTAATCCTATTAGGCTGGTCAATTTAAGCATTGTTGATCCCATCTAACCAACTCTTGATTCGGTTTGATCAACCGCTTAGACCTAATTGAGCTACCCAAGCCCGAACCCAGTATTATGAATATGTCTTAGATCTGAAAATTCTCAATTTTAGACCTAATTAATATTCCATAATCTTAATTCTTTAATTAAGTAGGGTTCATAAACAAAATATGCACAATAAATCCTAGGGTTTCAGGATCTAGGGTTTTGCAGAAAGTAAGTTTTGGATTTTCTGATTAAGGACGAATGCACGCAGCACCCCTACACATCATAAGAACACCCCATCGAATGGGAAGAGAGGGCCTTTAAACCCTTCTTCATTCTTATGACCGGACGGCCAAGAGGAACGCCTTAATCAGGAACATGCAATACTACAAAACAGTTTTAGATCTATATCATATATCTCATATACAAATTAGATCTAATCATGGCATATTTTGCATACATCTCATGTATCGAATCATGCATATTTTTAGATCTAAATTATCTCATAATAATCTAAAAAATTAGATTTAAATTGATCTAATCAAAATAAATTCTAATCTAGATAATTATGTAGAACTATTCTACAACTAGTCTAGACATGCATCAATCATATCTCATATGATGTTTAAAATTAAATAATTTTTATTTGCTATTTTTTAGATGTTATTATAATAATTATAATATCAAAAAATAGTAAATAAATAGAGATCTAAAATATGATTTAATCAAATTAAATTAAAAACATGCAAGACTATTCTATAGAACTATTCTATTTTAGAACTAGTCATGCATATTTTCTAATCTTAGATCCAAATCATTTAATTTTAATTTTTTCTGATTTTAGATCTGATCACATCTCATGTGACATCTGAAATCAATTTATTTTCTAATTAAAATAAATTTAAAATTAGATCTAAATACTTTTAGAACCTTGGCTCTGATACCAGTTGAAGGAAAAATCCTGATTTCCCAGGATCAGGTTCGTTCAGATCTGATCAGATCAAGAGATATATTTTAAAAATTTTTTTCTTTGATCAATATCAGATCTAGAATATTTTAAATCTAATTCTTATTATTTTAATAATTAAAATAAAATTTAGATAAATTAAATCAAATTTAATTTACCTTGAAGTGGGTAATCCTATTACCCGTTGATGATCCTGTAAGCAGCGGAAGGTTCTGGATCTAGCCATGCAAGTATCTGACCTCTACCAGTATCCACTCAGGCTGAACCTAGAGATCCTCTTCTTCTCTATCACATCTCCAAAAATTAGATCTAGATCTGATCTGGAGAATCTTCAAAACTCCTTTTGAAGATCAGCAGTTGTCCTTTGCAGCAGTGCAGCCTTCTAGCTTTCAGTCGCCTTTCTCTCGTCTGGATTGCACCAACCAAGGTCCCAAACACCTTTAGGCATGGAGAGGAGAGGGAGAAGTTGGCATGGAGGAGGAAGAGGGAGGAGGCCTTGGGCGTGGGAATTGAATTCTTTTCAATTACAATTTAAGTTGGGCGCAGGGTCTTATTTATAGACTATCTGTGATCCAACTCCTCTTCTTCCCAACCAATCACAACTCTTTGTGAAATTAGATCTAAATCTGATTGGTGAGAATAGAGTTCCCTAGATGGATTCCTCCTTAGATGGCACCTAAGACCAGTCAAAGTTGGTTCTTAGGAGAACTCTAATTGGAATCCAAAAAGGAGATGGAGTCCCTATCCAACAGGGACTCCTGGGCGCCTCCAACTTGGGCACACGCCAAGGGTGGCGTGTGCCCTCCTCCTTGCCAGGTTCTGGTTGGAGGGGACAAGCCCCCACCAGCCCTCCAATAGGTGCATGTGACATGTGGATAGAAAAGTCAAAGTATCAATGGTCAATATTTGACCAGTCAAAGGTCAACTTTTGACCAAAGTCAAAGGAACGAAGAAATGGCAGGTGACCAAAAATGGCAGGTAATGTCTTACAAAATAAGACAACCTTTTCTGACTTGGACAAGCCTTCCAGTCAGACCATAGTGAAGGCCTCTGATCGAGCACAAACTTCCTTTGGCTCAGTCAGGACAACTATTTATGATAGTAAAAGAAGAACGTTAGGTTCAATCGAGTGCTAGCACGATTTTCTTGAACCTAATTGAATCTCATTCAGATCAATTGAACTAGATCAGTTCAATTGATGATCACCAGATTCAAACCCTTATTTGTGTGACCCAGTTAGGTTCAGTTCTGTATGGTAATGGGATATGTCATGATCTCTATCATCGACATCATCGAAACTCCTTTCGATGGATCAGAACTCTTCTGATTCGAACAGCTAGAATGATCGATCATCTAAATCATTCTAATTGCTCCCAAAATCCACCAGTGACACCTAGCAGTATATGGTGGCAACCCATCAGAGCTGAATGCATGAACCTCTTGGTGCAGCTACCTGTGTGATTAAGTTCTTCTATCTTGAGCCCCGATCAGATTAGGGTTAAGGTGAACTCGTCAAACCCTAGTTTCTATCATATGATGTAATCATTCGATTCAAGTCCGATGTGAAAATCTAAATAGAAACTCTTTCTATTATTTCACTCTGCCATGGCCATGGGCTTCTGGACTTGATTCTCATGATCATCATAGGGCTGCTCCTCTACCACCGAGGTAGATAGATTCCATCTTGATGCTATCCAGTTCCTACAATGAACATGCTATAGCCAACATACACCTCAGGGTTCCATATGGCTAGGAGATCCGAGTAATGGTGTAGTCAAACTATAACACCCTCAAGGTGAACTGTCCGATGCATCTCAGGTCAAAGAATCCAGACACACTACTGCAGCATCGAGTCAGTCATTGACGAGAAGGTAGACTCCCTAATGACTACTCGAGGTGGTCACGCTCAGTGCCCTCATTCTCTAACGAGTACCTGTACTCTCGCTCCGATGTCTCCACACCGTATAGACTCAAGACTCATCTACTAAAGAGAAGCGATTATACACCAACCTTCCAGATCAATCACCATCCTCGTGATGATCCTATGGTCGGGAGCATTTTATGAGTTAATAATGATTATTGATGTCTTAAATTTTCAACTCTTGAAAATATAAATTATCATTACCATTAACTCAAAGGATGTATCATAGATACTAAATACACATATGTGATAGAAAATAATCTATTTTATTGATAATAGTCAAAATTATAATTTTGCCCCTAGAAGTGTATTATAAGTGTCAGTCAATTCTGGCTTCTAGGGCACATATATCTAATAGCTGATACTTTCACCATCAATCTTCTGATAGATAGCAAATCACTTTCGACGAAAAGTATAGTGGTTCGAGCATGCTGAATCTAATATCCACATAGTATCACACTCTATGGATCCATCTGATACAACTAGTAGGTCTTCTTCACTGCTCACAGAAGCAGTATCATCTTCCTTACTGGCCTTCTCTTTTTTTGATCTTAAAAGGAGACAATCTCTCCTCAGGTATCCAGACTGATGATATTTATAATATTTCAATGTCATCTTCCTCTGATTGTGAGACTTTGACCTATCCTTGAATTTTTCTCTTATGTTTTTCTTTGATCATTCCTGTCTTTCATTCACAGCCAAAATCTCAGACTTATGATCTCCCTTGTAGATCTTCTCCATTTGCTCATTTAATCTAAGCACCACACCAACAACCTCTTCATACTTTACGGTCTCCTTGCCAAAAACTAAAGTTGTTATGAGATCATCATATGAACTTAGGAGAAAATATAATAGCAGCAATACCCGATCCTCCTCGTCGATCTTCACATCCAAACTCATCACCTCAGAACATACCTAATTGAACCTTTGGATATATGCAATAAGATCTCTGCCTTCGAACATCCTCAGACTATACAGTTATTTCTTCAACCATAACTTGTTCGTCATGTTCTTCCCCATGTATGTATTCTCCAATCTCTCCTAGAGCTCCTTTACCGTAGTCTCTGTGCAAATCTTGGGCAAAATCTGAACAATCAAGCACATTCGGATTGTCCTAAAAGCAATTTTCTCCAACTCTTTCCAATCCTCAGCACTGATCTTTTTCGATCTTTCTTTTATCAAGACCTTGTAGATCCTCTGCTGAACCAATAAGTTCTTTACTCTTTGCTGTCATAGGATAAAGTTTTTCTTGCCATCGAACTTCTCAAAATCCATCTTGAATTCACTTGATCCCATAACTTCAAACAAGTCAAGAACAGATCCCTAACACCCTTCATGATCATACACCAGTAAAACTATCCTTCATAGAAGATCTAACTAGTCCTAAATCCTCTTTCTAAACTTCTGTATCATCATTCCTCCATGTAAACAAACTCCACCTCAATCTAGAGACAACCACGAAGCAAACTAGAAGCTTTTAGAATAAAACCTAATGCAACAGATCCTGGATGTAGTAAATTCTAGGTGTCTTCCTTCCTTCCATGCAACACCACTTTAATACCAAATATTGAAAATATGTGCTCTGTCCACATGAATCGATGTGGTTGCTGGTGATTAGCCAAGCAACAAAGAAGTACTTCTTAGATATTTTTATGAAAGTATGATTAAATAAATCAAAAAATAGAGAAGAAGAGAAGAAGAGATTTTTGAAAGAAAAGAGCTTTTATTCAGTATATTTCAACACACTTACAATCTTGATCTATTTTCAGTATATATACTTTACAAAGGGTCAAGCCCAAGCTCATAGAAAAACTTTCCAAATCCAAACAACCCATGTACAGAAAATAATAATCCATAAAAATTAAGCCAGCCTAGTTTTAGACTGAGCCGGCTAATCTACGACTAGGTCGGCTCAGTCCCAGACTGAGCTAAGCCAGTTATGTACCATGCTAATAGTCCAAAAATGCTGCTTTCTATTTGAATTTTCTTCTGAAATCTAGCCGACTCAGTCTCAGAGTGAGCCAACCCAATTTTTGAACTATACTATTAAGACTAATTCTTCTTTTGACTCACTCCTATCTTTCGATGACCTATCTTCTCATATTTTCAAGACTTAAGAGTGCCACTTCTGAGCTCACATGACCGAGGGATAGAATGTATAAGAGCATCTCAACCACTTTCAGAAGATTCTCATCGATCTTCTCAGTATGGGTGAAAAGGTTGAGAAGAAGACCAAGGCGTTGGTCTTGCTAGTGTCATTTGTTTCTTCATATGAATCCTTGGTGGCTGCTCTTCTAGTAGAGAAGAGCACCATCAAGATGGATGACCTTACTATAATGATTCTCCAGAATGAGATTCTCAGAAGAAAGAACCCAACTTCGAGCTCAGATGGTGGCAGCTTAGCTTTGGCAATTTCTAGAGTAGGTGGCAGCAGACAAAGCGATAGAGAATCATAAGGAGGACTATCCAGGTCCAAGATGAGAAACTCCAGTAAGATTAGATGCTATCGATGCGATAAGTTGGGGCATCATATTCGAGATTGCCCATAGTTCAAGGATTGAACAAGGGCTACTACAATGACGGTCAGTAGTGAGTCAGAGGATGATGTCCTGGTGATATCTGATGAGCTATTTACTTCTTTTCCAATAGTGAATTTTAGATTCTACATGCACATTTCATGTTTATTGTAGAGAGGAGCAGTTTGACTTTCTAAAGAGCAATAGTGAGGGCACTATTCATCTATCGGATAGATCAAGCTGTACGATCAGAGAAATCGGGATGGCCATCTAGAGGACACATGATGGTGTAGTGAAGAAATTAGAGGAGGCTTGATATATATCCAATTTTAGATAGAATCTTATTTCACTAAGTAGACTAGATTCAAACAGCTATAGGTGGATAGTTGGCATTGAAATCCTAAAGATCATGTACGGCAATCGGATTATTCTAGAGGAGAAAAAGAGAATGAGAGGATATTACTGTCTAGTAAGGAGCCGGGTATGATGTGGAGCTTTAGGAGCTAGAGGAAGTTCAGTGTGAGGTAGAGCTCTAGGTAGAGGTAGATCGGGCATAAGATGGGAGACTCAAAAGGACAAGAGGCGACGTCATAGAGTAAAATTTCTATTATCACAGAAGGCTATCCCGAGCAGATCTCAGGTCAAAAGGATCACAGCCATTGATGAAAGTAGGATCGAACAGCTTGGCTTGACTTCCACATTTGTCCATCTATAAGACAGTAGGCGTGCCCCAGGACGTGGGGGTGAGATGGATCACAAACTCTCAAAGACATATGAAGGCCAAATATCGAGTCAAGATAGAAATTGTTAAAGAAAATATCTCAAGATTCGATCCATAATAAGACCAAAATAAGATTCAGAACAACGAATGAAATCCAACGAGCTTAAGAACAGTCCAAATGAAGTCCAGATGAAGAAGTTATGCGTGAAAGAAGAATTAGGCAAGGTAGTATGGCCCTCGAGCCCATCGGAGGGGCCCATAGGTGGCACCGATCGATCGTGGCGTGGCCTAGACTAGCAACACATGGTAGGACTAGGCTAGCTGATAAGTGGTAAAAATATACTAATAAAAATATTAAATTATAAAATAAATTAAACTATTTCTTTAGAAATTGATACCGTTATTAATCTTGTACAGGAAAGAAGGCCACCAATGTGAAAATCTTATTTTTCTGATTCAGATGAAATAAATTCCAGACAAAACGGACTTCAAACGAGAACAGAATTGAATTTCAAAAAAAAAAAAAAAAGGTTCTGTTCAAACCGGTTTAGAAAATCGACTCAGCGGTTCGGCCCGGTTCGATCGAAACAGTAGACCAACCTGCCGATGCAATGCTGATGTCAGCATTTTTTGCGACGCACGATGGACCATCTAAAGGGTATTTCGGGCATTTCACATCAGAAAAAGCACTCTGATTGGCTGAAGAATACGGCGGTCCATGCAACACCGAGCTCATGCATGGTCCATGGAGGGCAATTTGGGAATTTTGGCTGATCCAATGGGTGGCATTCACCGAAACTTGATTGGACGGCCGAAACGAAGGCACTGATGGACGGCATTCGTAGCTCCCGATCGAGATCCAACGGCTGAGATTCATTCCAACGTTAAACTAAAGATCAAAAGGCTTCTTTCTATACGATCGGACGGCCCAAATTCGATCCAAAGGTTGATCCAATGGCTGATATGAAATTTGACTTGATCTGGGTTATTTTAAGAGATTTTTGAGTGGTTTTTGGACCGTTTGATCAACATCTAACGGGAAGAATTACCCAGATCTTAATTTGAGTTATTTTGGGAGTCTTAAACCTAATTTTTTATGAATTTTGGGAAAAATCAAACTCTTCATCTATAAAAAACCTACTGTTGTCATGAAAAACAAGGAGGGAGAGAGAGATGGAGAGAGAGAGAGGGAGAGAGAGAGAGAAAGAGAGAGGGAAGTTAGAGAGAAAGAGAAAAAGAGAAAAAGGGAGAGAGTTAGAAAAAAAAGAAAAACAAAAAGAAAGAGAGGAGAGAGGTAGAAAGAGAAGAGTGATTTATGAGAAATAAAAAAGGGTTTTTGATTTTTTTTCGACAATCAAGACATCGATCAAGGAGCATCTTCTTCTTCACCAAGTTCTCCACATCAAGAGCAACAGAGAATCAATTTCAGCAATCAAATAGTCTAATTTCTCTATGCTTTTTATTTTATTTGTTGTTTTTGAACTTGTTACCATGAACTAAATTTTTTTTTACTAAGGCTAAGGTGTAGCCACTCTTTTGATATAATATTCAGTGTGATTATTTTTAAATTTTATTCATGAGGAGTATATAAATCTGATCTTAATGCTTTTAGATTACTGACCATCTTCTAATTGATCTGATGAACATAGATGTTATGGACCAAGTACATCTATGTTATTGCTTCTTGATTATATACCTTGTATTATGAATCAAATTAGAATTCACATACATGCGGAAATTTTAGTGCACTTTGGACGCAGTGTATTTTAATTAGAGGGTTTCATAAAACCTAATGCATTAATATTTATTTAAATTATACTTGGATCAAAGGATAATTAATAAATATTAATAGTTTTGCTATGCCTGGACCAAAGGTTAATGAATAAATTAGGAGACTCCACCATCACATGAAATAAAATTAATCTAAAAATCTGAATATTGTATTGACTGAGTTGGTGAACCGATTGCCTTAGTAATCCATTACTCTTGAGTTTAAAACCCTAATAATTTATACTTTCTCTATTTTCTTAAAAAAAAATTTAATTATTTTTTATTTTATTTTGTTCTTTAATTTCTTATTCTCATAAATCGATCTTCTAAATAAAGTATAGGAAAGAGCTTTTCAGTACTTATTTTCCAATCCTCTAGGGATGATACTCTACTCATTCACTTTATTATTTGATCGACTGGTGCACTTGCCATAGCTATAAATTAGCATGCATCAAGTTTTTGGCGCTGTTGCTGGGGATTGTGTCTAAAATAATATTAAAATTTTGATCCTAGCTTTACTTTAGAAATTTATTTTAAATTTTTATTATTTAAAAAAAAAAATTCTAGTGCATGACACGTACTGGACATAGTAACTTACTACCTTTAGATCCAAAAATTGAAAGGACCATTAGAAGACCATAATAAGAAAGAAACATGGCAGCTGAAGATCCTAACGACATCAATCTAGGATTGGATATGGCGACTGAAGGATAGCATGAAGCTATTCGGCCAGTATATCATCCATTAAATGATTATATCATACCATCTATAGTCGATGCAGCTTCGAGAATCCAGAGATCGTCTGTACGAGCAAACAACTTCGAAATAAAACCGACGATGATCCAAATGATTCAATCAACTGTCCAATTCAGTGGACACATGCATGATGATCCGAATGCCCATATTTCTAATTTTCTTGAACTTTGCGATACTTTTAAAATTAATGGGGTGTCGGATGATGCTATTAGATTAAGGTTATTTCCTTTCTCTTTACGGGACAAAGCTAAGAGTTAGCTTCATTCTCTTCCTACAGGTTCTATCATAACTTGGGATGTCCTAGCCCAAAAATTCTTAGCCAAGTACTTTCCATCTTCCAAGACTGCTAAGATGCGCAACGATATCACTTTCTTTATGCAGATGGATATGGAGACATTATATGAGGCTTGGGAGCATTTCAAAAAATTGCTGAGGAGATGTCCACATCATCAACTATCCGTATGGCTTCAAGTACAAACTTTCTATAATGGTTTATGTCCTACTAATCATTCTATGATTGATGCAGCAGTAGGAGGAATCATTAATTGAAAAATGGAGGAAGAAGCTTTCGATCTGATCGATGAGATGGCATCAAATAGCTATCAATGGCAGACAGAACGTACGATGCCAAAAAGACTAGCAGCTGTGGAGGGAGTAGATTGCGTGCCAACCTTATTAGCTGAAATTGCAGCCCTTAGAGCCAAAGTCAACAACTTAAAGGAAACAGCTATGCATGTTCAGAGCATTACTTGTGACTTGTGTGGAAGAGGACACGATATGAGCAATTATCAGACAGGTAATCCTTTTTCTAAAACAACTGATACAGCTAATTATATTGATAATTTTTTCAAATTGCAACAAAACAATTCCTACTCAAACACATACAATCAAGGATGGAGGCAGCATCCAAATTTCTCATGGAGCAATCAAAATGCAGCACAACAGCCACCCCCGAGATTCTAAGTACCTAAAAAGAAGTCCAACATGGAAGAGAAGATGGTCAAATTTATGCAAAACAAAGAAGCAACTATAAAAAATTTGGAAGCTAAACTTAGGACCAAACAGCAGCAATTCAAAACTTGGAGATGTAAATAGGTCAAATGGCTAAGATAATTTTTGAGAGACCTCAAGGATCCTTGCCAAGCAATACGGAGACAAATCCAAAAGGAGCAAGTCAATGCTATCACCCTAAGAAGTGGTACAAAGCTGGAGGAGCCACATCAGAAGAAAAAGACTGAAGAGCAAATTATAAATAAGAAACCATCAACTCAAATTCGTCAGTCACCAAAACAACCAGCAGATGAATGGTCTCCAGGTATATGATTTGCTGATTCAAATGTGAAGCCCTACGTGCCTCCACTACCATTCCCAGAGAGACAAATATAGCATCAAGATAAGAAATTTTCTAACTTTTTCAAAATTTTAAAGAATTTACATATTAATATTCCTTTTGTAGATGCTATTACTCAAATGCCCAGGTATGCCAAGTTTCTCAAAGAAATTTTAACAAATAAGAAAAAGCTAAAGAAGTATGAGAGAATAAATTTGAATGAAGAATGCTCAGGAATACTTCAAAATAAATTACCATAGAAGTTAAAAGATCCAGGGAGTTTTACTATCCCCTGCATTATTGGTAATTATAGTTTTGATAAAGTTTTATGTGATTTAGGAGCAAACATAAATCTCATGCCTTTTTTTATTTTCAGAAAGCTGGGTCTAGGAGAACCAAAGCTTACCATTATTACTCTTCAATTAGCCGACAGATCCATTAAATATCCAAGAGGTATAGTGGAGGATGTCTTGGTAAAGGTAAACAAGTTTATTTTTTCTATTGATTTTATTGTTCTTGATATGAAAGAAGATTATGATGTACCCCTTATTTTAGGGAGACCCTTTTTAGCTACTGGAGGAGCTTTAATAGATGTTCAATAAGGAAAATTAATTCTTAGAGTCCAAGACGAACAAGTTACTTTTAATGTTTTCAAAGATACTAAACAAACTGATGATAATCAAACTTATTTTCTAATTAATATTATTGATAATCCATTATATGAGAATTCTATAGAAAATAGGTTTGAGACTATAAAAGCGAGCAATGTCAAATTGAAAGAGGACGCAATCAAACATGAAAGTATTCTAATTGAAGTGGCACCAGATTGATCCACTTTAGAACTCAAAGAAAGTCAAGCTGAAGACTATAAATCAGAACTACTAGATAGGTTATTTTTTTTCTTTTTAGTTTTGATCATTTTTCTTTTCTTTTATTTTTCAGTAATTTATGGTTGCTCTTTTACTGCTTTGGTATGTATTTTCAATTTTGCAGAAAAATCAATGAGAGCTCAAGCAAAATTTTAAAGCTCCAAAGGATCAGACTGAACCAAATCAGGTGTATTCCCTCCTATCCTTTATTGCACCCTTTATTTTTCTTTCTCCTTTAAGACAATGTAGAATAAGTTAAAAAAAAAAAAAAAACCCATGTGTCAAGAAGAAAATCTTGAGCAAGATAAACTGGATAAGTGATAAAAGATAGAATTATTTGCTAATGAATGTAATGAGTTAAAGAAGTAGATTAGTTGGTCAACTTTTAGTAGCCTACTTAGGTCATTAAAAGATTATTAGCATTTTTTATTGCACATGCACACTAACAAGGCTAAGTAGATATTGATTATAAGATCAACTAAGGATTCAATTATCACTGAAAATTGATAATTAATATACATTCTAATCAAAGAAACTTAAATTTAAGGAAAGAGCTACCTGCTTAAAAATAAAGTGCAAAAGACATAGTATATGTGGATTACCCAAAACCTAGTAACTGGGTCTCTACACCTAGGTCAAGTGTGAAAATTCATGTAAAATGGTGAAAGGAAGACCAGGATGCTCAGCACAGTATTAAAAAAAAAAAAAAAGAAAGGCAGTGTGAAAGCTACCTTAATTCATGAGTATAAAATTGAGAATGTATAGAAAATTGATCAAAATAGATGATAAGAGAGGATACTTTTATTTTTTTAATTTAATACTGAAATGCTAAAGTTAGTCATCACGAACATAAGTGCTATAGATCATTGATGTACTCTACGAAAGTTTTTAATTGTATTGACTGAAAAATTTTACTTCTGAAACTCAATGCTTAGTTAGCAGTATTTTCTAAACTTTTTGACCTTTAGTCCTAGATTTTATCTTTGTGATAGATAATCTTATTAAAACATGGTATTAAACAAAACATTGCTAAGGGACTAGCAATGACTAAGTTGGGGGGTGTGATAAGTGGTAAAAATATACTAATAAAAATATTAAATTATAAAATAAATTAAACTATTTCTTTAGAAATTGATACTTTTATTAATCTTGTGCAGGAAAGAAGGACACCAATGTGAAGATCTTATTTTTCTAATTTAGATGAAATAAATTTCAGGCAAAATAAACTTTAAACGAGTCCATAATTGAATTTCAAAAAAAAAACAAAAAAAAATTGGTTCGGTTCAAATCGGTTCAAAAAACTGGCTCAACGGTTCGGCCCGGTTCGACCGAAACAGCAGACCAACCTACCGACGCAACGCTGACGTCAGGATGATGTCAACATTTTTTACGGTGCACGATAGACCATCTAAAGGGTTTTTTGTACATTTTACATTAGGAAAAGCGCTCCGATTGGCTGAAGAATGCAGCGGTCCATGCAACACCGGGCTCACACATGGTCCATAGAGGGCAATTTGGGAATTTTGGCTGATCCAACGGGCGGCATTCATTGAAACTTGATCGGATGGCCGAAACGAAGGCGCTGATGGATGGCATCCACAGCTTTCGATCGAGATCCAATGGCTGAGATTCATCCCGATGTTAAACTAAAGATTAGAAGGCTTCTTTCTATGCGATCGGACGACCCAAATTCGATTCAAAGGTTGATCCAACGGCTGATATGAAATCTAACTTGATCTGGATTATTTTAAGGAGTTTTTGAGTAGTTTTTGGACCGTTTGATCAACATCTAATGGGCAGAATTATCCAGATCTTAATTTGAGTTGTTTTGAGAGTCTTAAATCTAATTTTTGATGAATTTTGGGGGAAATCAAACTCTTCATCTATAAAAAACCTACTATTGTCGTGAAAAAAAAGGAGGGAGAGAGAGACGGAGAGAGAGAGAGGGAGAGATAGAGAGAAAGAGAGAGAGAGAGAAAGAGAGAGGGAAGTCAGAGAAAAAGAGAAAAAGGGAGAGAGATAGAAAAAAAAAGAAAAATAAAAAGAAAGAGAGGAGAGAGGTAGAAAGAGAAGAGTGATTTATGAGAAATAAAAAAGGGTTTTTGATTTTTTTTCGACAATCAAGACATCGATCAAGGAGCATCTTCTTCTTCACCAAGTTCTCACATCAAGAGCAACAAAGAAATCAATTTCAGCAATCAAACAGTCTAATTTCTCTATGCTTTTTATTTTATTTGCTGCTTTTGAACTTGTTACCATGAACTAAATTTTTTTTTACTAAGGCTAAGGTGTAGCCACTCTTTTGATACAATATTCAGTGTGATTTATTTTTTAAATTTTATTCATGAGGAGTATATAAATCTGATCTTAATGCTTTTAGATTACTGGCCATCTTCTAATTGATCTGATGAACATAGATGTTACGGACCAAGTACATCTATGTTATTGCTTCTTGATTATATACCTTGTATTATGAATCAAATTAGAATTCATATGCATGCAGGAATTTTAGTGCGCTTTGGACGCAGCGTATTTTAATTAGAGGGTTTCACAAAATCTAATGCATTAATATTTATTTAAATTACACCTGGACCAAAGGATAATTAATAAATATTAATAGTTTTGCTATGCCTGGACCAAAGGATAGTGAATAAATTAGGAGACTCCACCGTCACATGAAATAAAATTAATCTAAAAATTTGAATATTGTATTGACTGAGTTGGTGAACCGATTGCCTTAGTAATCCATTACTCTTGAGTTTAAAACCCTAATAATTTACACTCTCTCTATTTTCTTAAAAAAAAATTTAATTATTTTTTATTTTATTTTATTCTTTAATTTCTTATTCTCATAAATCGATCTTCTAAATAAAGCATAGGAAAGAGCTTTTCAGTACTTATTTTCCAATCCTCTAGGGACGATACTCTACTCATTCACTTTATTACTTGATCGACTGGTGCACTTGCCATAGCTATAAATTAGCACACATCACTAGCCACATGTTGGGCTAGCCCAGGTGCATGCAGGCCATGCGAGCGCAGGCCACAAGGATGCCCAGCCCATGCGATGGAGCATGGTCCCATATGAACCATGGCTCATAAATGCCTTACATGGACCAGAATCCCAATTCCCTTGTCATTTCATGTGGTCCATGGAATAGTGCCAGGGACCAATTGCGATTCGATGGCTCAAAGAGGAGCCAGTCACGATCTAATGATTGAAGGTTGATCTAGCCTAATGAACTACTATTTTGCATGATCCAATGGCTAGGAGAGCTTCCGATCATGATCGGATGGATGAGAAGTAATCTAGACTTGATCAGGAGCTATGTGCATGATCTGATGGGCCAGGAGGGAGCTAGTCATGATTGGGTGGTTCAGACGTGATCTCGGATGTGTTTGAGACTGGATTTCCTACTCAACTATTTTCTTTGGATTTCTGAAGTCTATATAACTTCGATTAATGAATCATTTATTGTGTCGAAAAGCTGATGATATTCTGAAGGTGCTGAGAGATTTTTTAAGAGATTTTAGAGAGTATTTATAAGAATTTTAAGGCTTTTTATTGAGAAACTCTTATATAAGGGTTGAGTAGTAAGTTCTTCTTGTATTTGTTGATTTTCTTTCTCTCATAGTGAAGTTTGCACATCCCATGGAGGTAGACTTTAGTCTAATCTACGTACTTAATTATGTTCTCTCTTGTCTTGTATTCTTCTTTCTTTCTCTTATGGTATCCATATGTGATCGAGTGCAATAAAAGTGGTATCAAGAAGGTCCCGAGGTGATGGTGTCCTAATTAGACTCCATAATAATTGGTATTAGAGTGAGTTAATACCCCAACAAGCTATCTTAGAGTTATCAACCTAGACACCACATTGGGTACCAACAGCAACAATCCTACCCTCCTCGATCGACTAGCTTACCAATCTCATTCTCCTTGATCTCTCCTCCAATCGATTCTCTAGCTTAATCCCGACCATCCTCTCCAACCCACCTAACCTCCAATACCTCCACCTTGATCACAGCCACCTCTTAGGCTACATTCTTGACTCCTTGGTCTTCTTCCATAGCATTCCATACCTCAAGCTCAACCTATCCCACAACTCTCTCTCCATCCCCTCTTGGCATTCTTCAGCAACCCAGACAAGAGCATTATCAACTTGTTGATGAACCAGCTCATCGACGATGTGCCCTCACTCCTAGTTTCATTAAATCGACCATTATTATCGATCTCTTGAGGAACATGCTAAGATTTGATCTCAACCACATACTCTTGTCAAAGAACCTCACAACTTTGGATTTAAGTTGCAACAAGATCTACTATAGGTTCTTGGCCCAGGTCAACCATCTGGCGGATCTAGTGGTGTAGTCTTTTGTGAGCTACAATCAACTCTATGTGAAGATCCTAATAGGACTAGCAACTAGCTAGCTTGACCGGTTCTCCTACTTCCATAACAAGTGCCTCACGGAACCCTATTCTTGGCTTACAAGTGAGATGGTGCATGGACAGAATGTTCAACTAATGGTCAAATTTGTATTATTGATTAATTTCTTTAGGATCTTCCTGCATGATATACAATTTGTTATTTTATAATTATCATTCTTGATGCTTTTCTTTGGAAATAAGTAGGAGGAATGGATGCGGAGGTATGGATGGTTAGGGATCATTGCTCTAATATGATTTGTGTTTTGGGATAGAACTAGATGTCTAATGTAATGTATACCATTTTCACTTCTGTTGAAAATTTCTTAAAATCTCTCATCTAATTATAGGATATTTATATAGTTCCCTATTCTTCCTCTCTTTCCTTATTTAGCATAACAAGAAAATTATGGTGAATAATTTTGTTTAGAAAATATATCAATTAGATAACATAATCAATATGATTTATTATATCTAGATCTTTATTATAAGGTTCATTATATCTAGACTCTTGATGCATTATATATAGAGCCTTTTATAACATGAAAAGATATACAATTATTACTTTTCTAAATTTTTTTTTATGGTATCAGAGCTCTTTCCATAGGATCTATTTTTTCATCACTGCTTCTTCTTTTTCTATTTGTTTTCATCACTGAAGTAGTCCATATCCTTCATCGCTGTTGGTCTCATTGCTATCGACCTTGCTTGCCTTCATCACAAAAGTCGTTATTCATAACTTTTCTCAATCAATTGAATCTGACTGTGCTCCCATTATCAATCGGTTTCTCTATTGTTGCTATTATTTGATCCCTTCTCCTAGTCAACATGTCTAAAGGGGCTGAATTTTAAAAATTCAATAAAAAGAAGGTTGAGAAATTATGAGGTTTTCTAAACTCTCTGTCTACTTTATCTAGTTCATATTCATTGGCTCAATCTGGTAAGCCTCTCATTTCTAATTTTCTTAATTTTGATACATTGCCTCATTCCTCCTCCTAGATACTGGACTTAGGAGCAATGAATCATATGATCCATAGCCTATCTCAATTTGAGATCTACAAACCATGCCTCGAAAATCAAACAATTACCATGGCTGCTGGTTTTCCTATTACAATAGCTGGCCAAGGCCAAATTTTCTTAGCCCCTTCCTTTCATTTTAAAAATGTGTTATATGTTCCAAAATTATCCACCAATATAATCTCCATTCATCAGGTCACCAAAGATTTAAACTATGGTATCACTTTTTTTGATACCCATTGCCTCTTTTGGAACAAAGTCACAGGGAGGATGATTGGATCTGCTAAGGAACGAGATAGTCTTTACTACCTTAATACTACTAGTAGTTCTTCCACTTCTACAAACTGGTTCACTCTCTCCTATACATTGTCCAATTATGCTCATCCTTTCTCCTCTAATAAATCTAAAATCTAGATTCAGCATCTTCATCTTGGCCATCCACCCTTCCTTTTGCCAAAAAAATATGTTTTTTTTATTGTTCAATAATATTGATGTTCAAAGCTTTCATTGTGATACTTGTGAATTTGCAAAACATCATCGTGTGTCATTCCCTTTGAGTATTTGTAAATCTTCCAAACTATACTCTAGGATATTATTTTAGGCCATAGAAAGTCTTTTTCAAATGGTAGATTTTATCAGCTCCAAATCTTCATCAAATACGGATGGTAGGTTTATAAAGATCTCTTCTTCCATATCTCCATGAAGGTCACCTTTAATGAGAATCAACTTTATTTTTCCAAATCCCATTCCTCTCTATAGGGGGAGAAGCCAGGTGAAGAGCAGGAATAGGTTGTCCTTGATAATCTTGAAAGTCTACAGCCTATACCTCCTCCATATGAACCATCCTCATATAAGCCGAGACATGATACGAAAAATCAGCCTATACCTCCTCCATATGAACCATTCTCATATGAGCTAAGACGAGATATTGAAAATCAGTCTATACCTCCTCCACATGAACCATCCTCATATGAGCCAGGATGAGATATTGAAAATCAACAACAAAAGCAACTCGAATTACTACAGTATTCAAGGAGGAAAAAGATAATTTCCAAACCAATATAGACCCAAGACTCCAATATGGATGAACAAGAGCCAAGTAAACCAATTTCTCTCATTGATTCTATTCTTAATGAATCTATTCCTCAAAAGCCTATTCCTCAAGACCTAGATCTCCCAATTGCCTTAAGAAAGGCCACTAGAAAGTACACTCAACATCCACTCTATCCAATTTCATAGTTGTCTCCCATCATTGCCTTTCTCTATAATATAAAAAATTTTTCACGACTCTAGACTCAATTGATATCCCAAAAACCATATAAAAGGCATTAAAGGACAAGAATTGGGTACAAGCTATGAAAGAAAAACTAACTGCACTAAACAAGAATAAGACTTGGGAGGTTGTATCTAGGCCAAAAGAAAAAAAACTAGTTAGATGCAAATGGGTTTATACTTTAAAATACAAAGTAAATGGGTCTTTTGAGAGGTACAAGGCAAGATTAGTGGCAAAGTGGTATACACAAATCTATGGAGTCGACTACCAAGAAATTTTTACACTAGTAGCGAAGATGAATACTCTAAGAATTCTATTATCTCGTACTGCGATGTTTGATTGGGATTATTCATTATAATTTTTTGGTTACAATGAATAGAAAAAGAGAGGAAGAATAGGAAACTATATAAATATCTTATAATTAGATATAAAATTTTAGAAAATTTTCAACACTCATTCTCAAGCTAGTGAGTGGATGTCTTCCATGCCCAGCTTGCTAATAATTTCTTGAAATCTCATTGTAAATTAGCCCTTGGTTAGAACATCAGCCACTTTGCCCTAGTATGAGTAGGAATTCTAGATGGACCCCAAATATTTGTATGTATGAGAAGAAAAAAGTTTGAGGTCAGCCATATAATTCTGTCTTTCCACCAAATGATAGAGACATAATTCGGGATATCTATATAAAGGATTCGTTCTGATAATGCTTGAGATTATTTTAATTTTACTCTTGCTTCTTTCATAAAGAAGAAATCATTCATGAATCCCCCTATTTTGACAAGTCCCAACAAAAAGAGGTATACACAAACCTATAGGGTAGACTACTACGAAACTTTTACAACAATAGTAAAGATGAATACTATAAGATTTTTATTATCTCTTGCTGCTATGTTTGATTGAGATTTACAGTAATTTGATGTGAAGAATACATTCCTATATGGAGATTTGGAAGAAGAGGTTTTTATGGACTACCATCCAGATTTGATGAAGATTTTGGAGAATTGCCACACCCCCCCCCCTCAAGATGGTGAGTGGATTTCCAATTATTTTTTTCAACTTCTATATACATTTGAGAAATTATTCAAATTTAGTTTTATCCCCTCTTTCCTTTTACTGTCATTTTATTTCTTTTTATCTATGCTTGCTCCAATCTCTTCTCTTTGTAACTTTAATTCTTAGTATTTTTATGACAATAAAAATATAAATACTAAAAATATTTTAAAAAAATATTATCTATGAATAATTAAATATTATCAAAAACCTACATGCCTGTTATCTCTCAGAGATTCATATATGAATAACAATTAGATTCACAAATACATCAAAAATAAAAAATAAAATTCAACCTAGCCTCATCTTATTTGGCCTATTTATTAAATGAATATATTTTACATTTTAGCTTGGGCCACTGGGTCTAAAATATTTAACACCATCCTACCCAAAATGCTTCAAGATAGAGTGGGTAAGATAGGCACTACTACAGTAAAGAGATACAGCAACAGTTTGAAATTATTGTCGTAGCCCAAAAAATCACTGTCGTAGCTTATGATAGCTATTGCTTAACCACTACTATTATCGCCATCATCGTAGGTCTATAACAGTATTTTTTGTAGTGGTTATTGTAACTACTACCATATATCATGTATAGTAGTGGTTATTTAACCACTACGATAGCATATCTATAGCAGCGGTTCATCAACCGCTGCTATAGGATCTCTAACAGCGATTGCCTAACTGCTGCCATAGATGTCTATGGCAGTGATTAAACAATCACTGTAATAGACAATCTATGGTAGCAGTTATACAACCACTGCCATAGATTATCTATGGCAGTGATTATACAGTCGCTGCAATAAATGATCTATGGCAATGGTTAATCAACCGCTACCATAGATCTAATATAGTGATTTTACAACCACTATCATAGCTTATGGTAGTGGTTGACACGCGATCTATGGCAGTAGTTGGCATGCCTATGATAGCAATTTGCAACCACTACCATAGATTTTGAATAATAAAAAAATATAAAATTTTAATTTTTAATTTTTTTACCTAATAAATGCAGTTCAATAACATAAAAATATATCTAAAATAATACAAGAATATATCTAAAATACTCAAATTATTGAATAAAATTTATTATAATATTTTTTAAAAAAATACATCAAAAGTCTACATCTAAATCTAAATCATTATTATCGAGAGGAGATGGAGCACGAGTTGGAGGAGCTGGAGCTGGAGCTAAAATGCTGGCCAACATATCCTCAAAGCCCATGAAGTTAGCTTCAAAATGCATGGAGAGTCTTGTCACCATAGCGGTCATGATGCTCTGTAACTGAGATGTACGCTTCTCAGCCTAAGCAACCCACTCCATAGCTTGAGCAACCTATACCAATGCCTCCTCAAGCTGCTCCTAACTAACGATCCTGAAAGCATATGAAGTGACGCTCACCTCAGACCAGTAGCTTATCGATGTATGTCCTGGTCTACATCGAATCCTCCCAAGGTGCTCAAGCCCCAATACCTAAGATAGATGGTCATGGAGGCCAGAGATGTTCGAGCCTTCACTTACGAGCACATCTAACTGATCTTGTAATTATAAATTCAAATAAAATATCATAAAAAATACTATAATACTAATCTATTTATTACTTACAAAAATTCTTTTGATCGCGATGTTCATCAGCCTACCCTTCTTGTTTATACGGTTGGACCGAAAGATGGTGCTATGGGTGGGCATTATCCTATCTCTCATCAGCTATAATAATGGATCAACTTATTAGAAACATGCAAAAAAATTATCAATTTAATTTGTAAGCTAAGATTCATAATTTATTACCTCTCTATGTATACAATTGGCCATTGACTCATGGTCGAGAGTGTGCATATACTCTTGAGATGCTCGGTTCTCTCAATTCTGATGGGAGGCAACATAAAAAGTATTGGAATCATAAATATTTAAATAACAAATATTTAAAAAGTATTCAAATATAATTGTTAGTGTTTGAAAAATTTAAAAGTTAGAAATTAAATATGGAACTCCTAGCTCCTTCAATGCTAACCATCTCCTCCCACTGACTTGGGAGATAGTCCTGAATCTAAGAAACAAGCTCCTCCAGAGTGTCACATCAATGCTCGAGCCATCCTCTATAGAGCTTGGTCTTGTAGTTTTGGTACAACTTCCTACTCTTCTTCAATCGAGCATCTCGAGCCTTCTCATAATCTAAAAAATCGTACCTTCTCTGTACAAAGTTATTAAAAGCCAGTTATAAAATTATTCTAATCAAACATAGTGTAAACATATCAAATGCATAAAAATAATTAAGATATACTTAACTATATCTCTTCTTACACCCGATCCCTGATACCAGCATCCATCAATCGTCAATCTATGGAGAGTACTAGAATGATGTCGAACTGCCTCATAGGCACTCCAAAAAAAAAATGCATCTCCCATGTGGCCTCCCCAACTAGCCTCTCCTCCATATCGTACTCCACCATGACCTAATGTTGGTGGTTCCACACATGCGGCATATATGTGGGATCACAAAATAACCTACTAGATGATGTACCTATAATAAAAATATATTATGTAAATATATAAGAGTATATAATAACTATACCAAAAAATAAATAAATAATTGATACAATAAAAATATAATCTCACTAGTCTTAGGATCGTGCGATATAAATGCCAGTGGAGACTCATCGATGGGTGGAGCATGTGCCGGAGATATGGTTGATGGTGGAGGCTCAGATGCCAGTAGAGGAGTAGACATTGGTGGTGCCTGGACAGCTGATGCGGAGGTGGATGAAGCATGCTCCAGCTGTGACTCAGATGTGGAGCTCCTCGTAGCCCATTGAGGGGTGAGGATAAAAGTCAAAGGGTGTTTCAGTGCCATCATGACCTGCAACATTAATGAACATTAGCCAATATAATATGTTGAACAATAATATTAGTAGCACATCAATAAATTGACTCTAATATTTATACCAAAATATTGAACTCATCATTATAAGTAAATAGGAAGCTCAGATTCATCATTTAATCATGCATTACAATGTTACTTTCGATATTCGCTACAACTGAACCAAATTGGCTGTGAACGATTGCCCGTTGAATAGTTGCTAGCTATCCAAAATCATCTTACTATTTAAAATTATTAAAATATTTGTAGAAGAAAAAAAATAAGAGAGCCCATATCACTAAAATCATACTAAGAATTGACCATTTTCCACCTAAAATCATCACAACCTCTTTATTAAAAAAACTAATTTTTAAAATAAGATATTATAAAAAATAATAAAATAAAAATTGATATAAGATAAGTCAACCCGAAGGTATCCTATAAATTATGCTTTTGCTTTTTGTCAATAGCAAAAATGATTTCACAGCCTCTTTATTAAAAAAAAAAATTAAAATAAGATAATATAAAAAATAATAAAATAAGAAATGATATAAGCTAAGTCTATTAGATATGTGTATCCTAGAAGCTATAATTAACTGACACTTATAATACACTTCTAGGGATAAAATTATAATTTTAACTATAAATAATAAAATAAATTATTTTCTATCATATATGTGTATTTAGTGTCTGTGATACATCCCTTGAGTTAATGGTAATGATAATTCTTATTTTTAAGAGTTGAAAATTTAAGATAAGAATTTTTATTATTAACTCATAAAATGCTCCTGATCGTAGGATCATCATGAGGATGGTGATTGATCTGGAAGGTTAGTGTACAATCATTTTTTTATAGTAGATGAGTCTTAAGTCTATGGTGTAGAGACACCAGAGTAAGAGTATAAATACTCGTTAGAGAATGAGGGCACTGAGCGTGACCACCTTGAGTATGAAAGAAAATCCTGATTTTTTGGATCAGGTTCGTTCAGATCTGATCGGATCAAAAGATATATTCCAAAAATTTTTTTCTTTGATCCAAATCAGATCTAGGATATTTCAGATTTGATACTTATTTATTCTAATAATTAAAATAAAATCTAGATTAATTAAATCAAATTTAATTTATCTTGATGTAGGGTAATCCTATTACCCATTGATGATCCTGTAAGCAGTGGAAGGTTCTGGATCTAGCCACGCAAGTGCCTGGCCTCTACCAGTATCCACTCGAATTGGATCTGGAGATTCTCTTCTTCTCTATCACATCTTCAAAAATCAGATCTGAATCTAATTTGGAGGATCTTCAAAACTATCTTTTGAAGATCAGCAGTTCCTTTGCAGCAGCGCAGCCTTCTAGCTTTCTATCGCCTTTCTCTCATCTGGATTGCACCAACTAAGATCCCAAACTCACTTTGGGCATGGAGAGGAGAGGGAGAAGATGGACTTGGCATGGAGGAGAAGAGGGAGAGGCAGCCTTGGGGCATGGAGAATTCAATTGCTCTTTGAGTTGGGCGCAGGGTCTTATTTATAGACTATGCGTGATCCAACTCCTCTTCTTCCCAACCAATCACAACCCTTTGTGAAATCAGATCTAAATCTGATTGGTGGAAATAGAGTCCCTTGGATTCCTCCTTAGATGGCGCCTAAGACCAGTCAAACTTGGTTCTTAGGAGAACTCTAATTGGAATCCAAAAAGGAGATGGAGTCCCTGTCCAACAGGGACTCCTGGGCGCCTCCAGCTTGGGCACACGCCAAGGGTGGCGTGCGCCCTCCTCCTTGCCAGGTTCTGGCAGGGGGACAAGCCCCCACCAGCTCTCCAATAGGTGCATGACATGTGGACAAAAGTCAAAGTGTCAATGGTCAATATTTGACCAGTCAAAGGTCAACTTTTGACCAAAGTCAAAGAACAAGAAATGGCAGGTGACCAAAAATGGCAGGTAATGTCTTACAAAATAAGACAACCTTTTCTGACTTGGACAACCTCCAGTCAGACCATATGAAGGCCTCTGATTGAGCACAAACTCCTTTGGCTCAGTCAGGACAACTTATTTATGATAGTAAAAGAAGAACGTTAGGTTCAATCGAGTGCTAGCACGATTTTCTTGAACCTAATTGAATCTCATTCAGATCAATTGAACTAGGATCAGTTCAATTGATGATCACCAGATTCAAACCCTTGTTTGTGTGACCCAGTTAGGTTCAGTTCTGTATGGTAATGGGATATGTCATGATCTCTATCATCGACATCATCGAAACTCCTTTCGATGGATCAGAACTCTTCTGATTCGAACAGCTAGAATGATCGATCATCTAAATCATTCTAATTGCTCCCAAAATCCACCAGTGACACCTAGCAGTATATGGTGGCAACCCATCAGAGCTGAATGCGAACCTCTTGGTGCAGCTACCTGTGTGATTAAGTTCTTCTATCTTGAGCCCCGATCAGATTAGGGTTAAGGTGAACTCGTCAAACCCTAGTTTCTCTGTCATATGATGTAATCATTCGATTCAAGTCCAATGTGAAAATCTAAATAGAAACTCTTTCTATTATTTCACTCTGCCATGGCCATGGGCTTCTGGACTTGATTCTCATGATCATCATAGGGCTGCTCCTCTACCACCGAGGTAGATAGATTCCATCTTGATGCAATCCAGTTCCTACAATGAACATGCTATAGCCAACATACACCTCAGGGTTCCATATGGCTAGGAGATCGAGTAATGGTGTAGTCAAACTATAACACCCTCAAGGTGAACTGCCGATGCACCTCAGGTCAAAGAACCAGACACACTACTGCAGCATCGAGTCAGTCATTGACGAGAAGGTAGACTTCCCTAATGACTACTCGAGGTGGTCACGCTCAGTGCCCTCGTTCTCTAACGAGTACCTGTACTCTCGCTCCGGTGTCTCCACACCGTAGACTCAAGACTCATCTACTAAAGAGAAGCGATTGTACACCAACCTTCCGGATCAATCACCATCCTCGTGATGATCCTATGGTCGGGAAGCATTTTATGAGTTAATAATGATTATTCATGTCTTAAATTTTCAACTCTTGAAAATATGAATTATCATTACCATTAACTCAAAGGATGTATCACAGACACTAAATACACATATGTGATAGAAAATAACCCATTTTATTGATTATATAGTCAAAATTATAATTTTGCCCCTAGAAGTGTATTACAAGTGTCAGCCAATTCTGGCTTCTAGGGCACATATATCTAACAATCTCCCACTTGTCCTAAAGCCAATTGGCTACAAGTCTAAGTCCCATCTTCTCAAGGTGGGCTTCGATCTTCTGCTGGCCCAACGGCTTTGTAAGTGGGTCTGCCACATTATCTGTGGAGTTGACTCTCTTGACCTCGACGTAACCCTTCTCGAGGTAATCGCGGATGAGGTGGTATCGCCGCTCAATGTGCTTGGATTTCTGGTGAGACCTCGGCTCCTTAGCAAGGGCTATGGCGCCATTGTTGTCGCAGTATAGAGGAATGGCATCTGATGGCATTACTCTGATTTCTGCAGCAAACTTCTTATACCAGAATGCTTCCTTCGCAGCCTCTGATGCAGCGATATATTCTGCTTCCATGGTGGAATCTGCTATCACGTTTGCTTGGAAACTCTTCCAGCTGACAGCACCACCATTGCACACAAACAGACTTCCAGATGTCGACTTTCGATCATCTATATCAGACATGAAAATCCGAGTCTGTGTATCCCTGGACTTGGAGTTCTCCATTACCAAAGACCAACATCATATCCTTAGTTCTTCTCAAGTACTTAAGGATACATTTCACAGAAGTCCAGTGTTCTTCACCTGGATTTGACTGATATCTGCTTGTGACACTCACAGCATGGGCTATATCAGGTCGTGTACATAGCATGGCATACATGAGGCTCCCTATTGCAGAAGCATAAGGGATCTTGCTCATGCGTTCTATTTCCTCAGGTGTGCTAGGGGCACATCTTCTTGGAAAGATGAATACCATGTCTGAAGGGTATTAATCCCCTCTTAGAGTTTTTCCATACTAAACCTCTTTAGTACTTTCTCTATGTACATCTTCTGTGAAAGTCCTAGCATCCTATTCGGTCTATCCCTATAGACCTTAATTCCTAGAATAAAGGATGCTTCACCTAGGTCTTTCATGGAGAATTCCTTGGACAACCATATTTTGACTGTCGTCAACATGGGAAAATATCATTCCCAATAAGGAGGATGTCATCCACGTACAATACGAGGAAGACAACAGCGCTCCCACTGACCTTTTTTGAAGACACATGGTTCCTTCTTCATTTTTGATGAAACCAAACATTTTTGATCACATCATTGAAATGAGTGTTCCAGCTCCGAGATGCTTGCTTAAGTCCATATATGGACCTTTGCAGCTTGCAAACCTTGTGATCAGTATCACTGGATGTGAAACCTAGCGGCTGTTCCATATAGATATCTTCCTCAAGATATCCATTTAAGAATGCCATTTTCACATCCATTTGCCATATTTCATAATCGAAATAGGCTGCAACGGCAAGCAATGTGCGGATGGATTTTAGCATAGCCACTGGGAAAAAGGTATCCTGATAGTCAATGCCTTCGCGTTGACTATAACCTTTTGCCACTAGTCTAGCCTTGAATGTCTCCACATTCCCATCTGCACCAATCTTTCTCTTGAAGATCCATTTACACCCAATAGGTACTATACCTTCTGATGGATCTACCAAGGTCCAGACTTGGTTTGAGTGCATCGAGTCAATTTCTGACTGCATTGCCTCTAGCCATTTCTCGGAGTCGATATCTGATATCGCCTCGTTGTAGGTTTTGGGATCATCACCATGAGCACCATTACCTACGAGGAACATTTCCTCTACTTTCTCTGAAATAATACCTAAGTATCTTTCAGGAGGACGGAAAACTCTTTTCGATCTACGAGGTGGAGGAGGTAGTGTTCTTATTGGCTCAACCTGATTTGGTTCCAATTGGTCCTTAGCTCGTTGTACTTATGAGACTTTCTCATCAAGCTTAATCTATTTTCCAATGCCGCTATCTTGAATAAACTATTTTTCAAGAAAGATGGCATGTCGACTCACAATCACATTGTGGTCTTCTGGAATGTAGAAATAGTATCCTAATGACTCTTTAGGATATCCTATGAATCGAGCTCTGAAGGACCTAAACTCTAACTTATCTGCTTGTTGTCTTTTGACATGAGCCGGACAACCCCAAATTCTGAGATGACTCAGACTTGGTTTCTTACCGTGCCATATCTCATATGGTGTGGTAGGAACGATTTTAGAGGAAACCCTATTCAGTAGATAGATTGAAGTTAATAATGAGTATCCCCAAAGAAAATTAGGGAGGTCTGTGAAGCTCATCATGGATCGGACCATATCCAATAGAGTCCAATTTCTCCATTCTGAAATTTCATTGAGTTGAGGTGTTCCTGATGGAGTCCATTGAGAGACTATGCCATTTTCCTTGAGATAGTCTAGGAATTTTTGGCTAAGGTATTCACCTCCTCATCTGATCGAAGAACCTTAATGGATTTTTTAGTTTATTTTTCTACTTCATGTCTGAATTCTTTAAACTTTTCAAAAGCTTCAGACTTGTATCTCATAAGATACTCATACCCCACCTTAATGGATTTTTTAGTTTATTTTTCTACTTCATGTCTGAATTCTTTAAACTTTTCAAAAGCTTCAGACTTGTATCTCATAAGATACACATACCCATACCTAGACAGATCATCGATAAAGATAATGAAGTAGATAAAATTGTCTCTAGCCGGCACATCAAATGGGCCACACACATCAGTATGTACTAGGGCAAGGAGATCTATGGCCCTTTTCCCATATCCTACAAAAGGAAGTTTAGTCATTTTGCCTTGAAGACAAGATTCACAAGTTGGATATGACTCGAAAGTCAACGGACTCAATAGTCCATTTTTCTCTAATTTGTTGATCCTATCTTCTGCTATATGACCTAATCTCAGGTGCCATAGATACCTATCATTTGGACTATCCCTAGGTCATTTGGCATTCACGTTTTGCTCGATAGTTAGAACAGGTATATCAATATGTAGCTGATAAAGACCGTTAATAAAAAAATTATTTGCAATTTTATTTCTTTCATAAAGAATATTACAATGATCCTTAAAGAAGGTAATCACATAGCCTTCTAGTGCTAAGCATAAAACAGAAATCAAATTTCTGCTAGCTACAGGCACATAATAACAGTCTTTCAAAACTAAGTCTAAATCAGATGGTAATCGAAGAGGATATGTTTCCATGGCCACTGCAGCAATTCTTGCTCCATATTCGATGCGTAGGATCATGTCTCCATCCCTCAGCCTTCTACTATCCTCAAAATCCTGCATAGAAGTGCACAGATGAGCACTAGAACCAGAGTCAAGCACCCAACTAGATGCAGAAGAAATCATAAGGTTAGACTCAATAACGAGCATACCTCCAAAAGGACCTTCCTTCTTTTTCTTTAGGGTAGCCAGGTAAGTAAGACAGTTCCACTTCCAATGGCCATCGCTGTTGCAATGAAAATACTTTTCTTTGACATCGGCCTTCTTCTTCGACTCTGCCTTCTTCTTCTTTGAAGGAAAATCCTGATTTTTTGGACCAAATTCCTTCAAATCTGATCGAATTAAGAGATATATTTCAAAATATTTTCTCTTTGATCCGAATCAGATCTGGGATGTTTCAGATCTGATACTTATTTATTCTAATAATTAAAATAAAATCTAGATAAATTAAATTAAATTTAATTTACCTTGATGTAGGGTAATCCTATTACTTATTGATGATCCTGTAAGCAGCGGAAGGTTCTAGATCTAGCCACTCAAGTGTCTGATCTCTTCCAGTATCCACTCGAACTAGATTTGAAAATTCTCTTCTTCTTTATCATGTCTCCAAAAGTTATATCAAAATCTAATTTGGAGGATTTTCAAAACATCTTTCGAAGATCAGTAATTATCCTTTGCAACAGCGCAGCCTTCTAGCTTTCTATCACCTTTCTCTCATCTAGATTGCACTAACTAAGATCCCAAACCACTTTGGGCATGGAGACGAGAGGGAGATGATGGACTTGGCATGGAGGAGCAAGAGGGAAGTAGCTTTGGGGCATGGAGAATTCAATTGCTCTTTGAGTTGGGCATAGGGTCTTATTTATACACTATGCATGATCCAACTCCTCTTCTTCCCAACCAATCACAATCCTTTATGAAATCAGATCTAAATCTGATTGGTGAAAATAGAGTCCCTTGGATTCCTTCTTAGATGGCACCTAAGACTAGTCAAACTTGATTCTTAGGAGGAGTCTATTTGGAATCCAAAAGGGAGATGGAGTCCCTATCCAATAAGGACTCCTGGGCGCCTCCAGCTTGGGCACACGCCAAGGGTGGCGTGCACCCTCCTCCTTGCCAGGTTTTGGCAGAGGGACAAGCCCCCACCAGCTCTCTAATAGATGCGGACATGTGGACAAAAGTCAAAGTATCAATGGTAAATATTTGACCAGTCAAAGGTCAACTTTTGACCAAAGTCAAAGGACGAAAAATGGCAGATGACCAAAAATGGCAGGTAATGTCTTACAAAATAAGATAATCTTTTCTGACCTGGACAGACTCCAGTCAAACCAAGTGAAGGCCTCTAGTCGAGCACAAACTTCTTTGGCTCAATCAGGATAACTATTTATGATAGTAAAAGAAGAATGTTAGGTTCAATCGAGTGCTAGCATGATTTTCTTGAACCTAATTGAATTTCATTCAGATCAATTGAACAGGATCAGTTCAATTGATGATCACCAGATTCAAACTCTTATTTGTGTGATCTAGTTAGGTTCAATTCTATATGGTAATGGGATATGTGATGATCTTTATCATTGACATCATTAAAACTCCTTTTGATGGATCAGAACTCTTCTGATTCGAACAGTTAGAATCATCGATCATCAAAATCATTCTAATTGCTCCCAAAATCTATTGGTGATACCTAGCAGTATATGATGGTAATCTATCAGAGTTGAATGCGAACCTCTTGGTGCAGCTATCTGTGTGATTAAGTTCTTCTATCTTGAGCCTCGATCAGATTAGTGTTAAGGTGAACTCGTCAAACCCTAATTTCTGTCATATGATGTAATCATTCGATTCAAGTCCGTTGTGAAAATCTTAATAGAAACTCTTTCTATTATTTCACTCTGCCATGGCCATGGGCTTTTGGACTTGATTCTCATGATCATCATAGGGCTGCTCCTCTACCACCGAGGTAGATAGATTCCATCTTGATGCAATCCAATTCCTACAATGAACATGCTATAGCCAACATACACCTTAGGGTTCCGAATGGCTAGGAGATCGAGTAATGGTGTAGTCAAACTATAATACCCTCAAGGTGAACTACCGATGCACCTCAGATCAAAGAACTAGACACACTACTGCAGCATCGAGTTAGTCATTGATGAGAAGGTAGACTTCCTAATGACTACTCGAGGTGGTCACGCTCAGTGCCCTCATTCTCTAATGAGTATCTATACTTTTGCTCCGGTGTCTTCACACCATAGACTCAAAACTCATCTACTAAAAAGAAGCAATTGTACACCAACCTTCCAGATCAATCACCATTCTTGTGATGATCCTATGGTTGGGAGCATTTTATGAGTTAATAATGATTATTCATGTCTTAAATTTTCAACTCTTAAAAATATGAATTATCATTATCATTAACTCAAAGGATGTATCACAGACACTAAATACACATATATGATAGAAAATAATCTATTTTATTGATTATAGTTAAAATTATAATTTTGCTCCTAAAAGTGTATTACAAGTGTCAGCCAATTCTGGCTTCTAGGGCACATATATCTAACAGAGTAGTCATAAGAAAGTCTACCTTCTCATCGATGACTGATTTGAAGCTACAGTGGTGTGTCTGATTCTGTGACCTAAGCTACATCGACAGTTTACCTTGCGGGTGTTATAATTTGACTATACCATGATTCGGTCTCCTAGCCATTCAAAATTCTACGGTGTATGTTGGCTATAGCATGTTCATTGTAGGAATTGAATTGCACCAAGATAGAATCTATCTACCTTGGTGGATGAGGAACAGCCCTATGATGATCATGAGAATCAAGTCCATAAGCCCATGGCCATGGTAGAGAGTGAAATAATAGAAAGAGTTTCTATTAAGATTTTTACATCAGACATGAATCAAATGATTAAATCATATGATAGAAATTAGGGTTTGACGAGTTCACCATAACCTTAATCTGATCGGGGTCAAGATAGAAGAACTTAATCACATAAGTAACTGCTCCAAGAGGTTCATTTTTAGTTTTGATGGATTGCTACTATATACTGCTAGATGTCATTGGTGGATTTTGGGAGCAATTAGAATGATTTAGATGATCGATCATTCTAGTTGTCTGAATCAGAAGAGTTCTGATCCATCGAAAGAAGTTTCGATGATGTTGATGATGGAGATCACTACATATCCCACTACCATATAGAACTGAACCTAATTGGATCATACAAACAAGGGTTTGGATCTGGATATCATTAATTGGACTAACCCAGTTCAATTGATTTGAATTAGATTCAATTAGGTTCAAGAAAATTATGCTAGCATACGATTGAGCCTAACGTTCTCCTTTTTCTATCATTAAAAGTTATCTCGACTGAGCCAAATAAGTTTGTACTCACTCAGGTACCTTTACCTGATCTGACTAGAGCTTATCCAGATTAGAAAAGGGTTATCTTAATTTATGAGATAAATTTAAGACAATATCTGCTATTTTCCATCACCTACTAATTCTTGTTCTTTGCCTTTGGTCAAACTTTGACCTTTAACCCTTGAATATCTGCCTGTGTCATGCACTTATTGAAGAGCAGATAGGAGCTTGTCCCCTTCCTGGAAATTGGAAAGGAGGGTGTGCATGTCTAGGATGGCATGTGCCCATTGATAGGGATGCCTGGAGTTCCATACGGATGGGACTTCAAGTTGCTTCTTAGATTCAAACTAGGTGACCCTCACCTATAGACTTTGATCAATCTTAGGCGCCACCTTAGGATGAATCTGTGGGTCTCTCATCTAATTGGATCAGGTGATGTCATTCCACCAATCAGATTTAGATCTGATTAAATGAAGCAATGTGATTGGCCGAGGTGATGTGGCACTACATGGCGCAGCAGGGTCTATATAAAGACCTATCTACACCCACTTTTCAGAGACTTCTCTCCTAGCCACGCCCCAAGATTGTCCCTCTCCCTTCTCCATGCCACCTTTAGGCCATCTCTCTCCTCTCCATGCTCAAGGATAGTTGGGCTTCAGATTAGTGCGATTTAGGCAAAAAAAGACTGACGAGAAAGGAAGAGGCAGCACTACTGTAGAGACGACTGCTGATCTTCGAAAGAAGTTTCTAAGATCCTCCAAATTAGATTCAGATCTAATTTTTGGTGATGAGATAAAGAAAGAGAAGATCTCCAGATCTAACCTGAGTAGATATCGGTAGAGGCCAGGCGTTTGCATGGCTAGATCCAGAACCTCATGACTTCAGCAGGATCATCAACGGGTAATCAGATTACCCAGAATCAAGGTAAAATTAATTTAAATTTAATTTAATTTAATTTTTTTATTTATTAGATCATAAAATTAGATTTGAAAAATATTAGATCTGATTAGGATCTAAGAAAAAATTTTTAAAATATGCCTCTCAATCCAATCAGATCTGAACAAACCTAACCCTGGGAAATCAGATTTTTTCTTCAACTGGTATCAGAGCTAGGTTCTTATAAAATTTATTTAAATCTAATTTAATCTATTAAATTAATAATTTTAGATATCACATAAGATATGATTAAATCTAAAATAAAAAAAATAAAAGATTAAAATTAATTAATCTAGATCTAATATATATGAGATACATAACTAGACTAGAAATAGAATTATTCTATGTATATTCTAGTATTATCATAAGTTTTTATTTAATTAAATATAATTTTTAAATTTATTTATTTATTATTTTCTAATATTATAAATATTATAATCAGATCTAAAAATAAAAAATAAATTAAATTTAATTTATTCATATGAGATATGATAGTTGCATGTTTAGACTAGTTGTAGAATAGTTCTATAAATAGGTCTAGATTAAATTTTATTTGATGAGATCAAATTTAAATTTAATTTTTTAGATGATTATGAGATAATTTAGATCTAAAAAATATGCATGCATGATACATGAGATGTATGCAAAATATATTTTAATTAAATCAATTTTTTTATATGAGATATATGCTTAGATCTAATTAGTTTTTTGTAGATTAGTTATATTTTTGATTAAGACGTTCTCCTTGGCCATCCGATCATAAGAACAAAGTAGGGCTTAAAGACCCTCTTCTTCCATTCGATGGGATATTCTTATGATGTGTAGGGGTGCTGCGCGTTCGTCCTTAATCAGAAATTGAAAACTTACTTTCTGCAAAATCCTAGATCCTGAAACCTTAGGATCTTATTTGCATGTTTTATTTTTGAACCCTAAACTTAATTAAGAATTAAGATTATGAAACATATTAGGTCTAAAATTGAGAATTTTTAGATCTAAGACATATTCATAAAATTGGGTTCAAGCTTGGATAGCTTAATTAGGTCTAAGCGGTTGATCAAATCGAATCAAGAGTTGGTTAGATGGGATCAACAATGCTTAAATTGACCAGCCTAATAGGATTAAGTCTGGGTCAAGATCGAGTCATGTGAGTGATCGATCAAGCTAAGACCTAACTAGGCTCAGTGATTAGAGTCTGGATTGTAGGCTAATCCGATTAGTTCTGGCTTAATAATTTGGTGTCTAAGATGAGTTTGGCAGATACGACCGACTGATTTTTAATTGAGAGCTACTCGACTCGAATGCATTCTTATCGAGTTAATGGCATATCCCTTCCACCGATCTCACTTACCTGGCTATGTTTATTAACTCAGTTCTAATCTGAGGTAGTCAATAATCCAAGCTAACCCATGCCACTAGGTTAGTCATAATGGTTATGACTATGTCAAGTCTAGTTTAATGAGACCTAAATCAAATCTCCCTAAGAAAAGATTAAGTCTAAGATCTTCCACCATTGTAGATGTGCGGGCTCTTTTTGAGGTTGACTGTTCTCGATTGATTATAGTGGCTCAGTTACACCAAGAAGATGCATTCGAGTCGAAAATGAATTGGACTCAATATTCTGGATATGGTGAAAGACTCAATTAGAAATCCAATCTGTGCAAATGGTGGGTCTGACTTAACTAAGAAGTGGATCAATATTCTAGACATGGAGAGATTCATGAATTAGAGACCAAGATTGGATGCGTCATGATTAGAAAATCATTGAATAAGAGTTGTTCACTTATTGGCTAACCCATCACCAATAACTATTAGGTGAGGTAATGAGTCAGTCGGTAGGACTGCACCACCTACTAAAAATCAGTAATCATGAAGATTTTTGCATCTCTACAAAGGAAGTATAGAGATCCAAGAAAATAGTGAAAACTAATTTATTTAAAAATAAAATTTTTAAATAAATTGGTTAAGTCTTAATTATAATATCTAACTAAAAACTTTGACTCTCTACAAAAAAATGTCTGCATCTAACCTACTAGCACGAATCCTGGACACCCATAGACTGACTGGACCAAATTACAAGGATTGGCTCTGAAACTTCAAAATTATTTTAGATTTTGAAAGTTAACTCATGTACTGGACCAGGATCCTCCCACCTTACCAGCTCGTCCATCCATTGAGCAGAGAGCATCTCTGGATAAGTGGATAGACGAAGATAATAAGGCCAGATACTACATGTTGGGCTCGATGTCTGATGAAACTTCAGTGCCAACATGAAGATATCAGGACTGCTCGTCAAATGTTGGCTCACCTACAGGAGATGTTTGGTGAACAGAGTCGCACAGCCAAGTATCAAGTCACTAAACGACTGTTCAAGGCTAAGATGCATGATGGGCAGTCAGTCCAAGATCATTGTCTGATGATGATCAAGGACATGAAGAGCTTGAGAAGCTCGGAGTGAGGTTGAGACTTGGATCTGCAGAATGATATAATTCTGCAATCCTTGATTGATGCATATGGGCAGTTCATCATGAACTACCATATGCATAAACTTCAAAATTTCTTGGTTGAACTTATGAACATGCTGGTTACCGCTGAGCTTTCCATGAAAGGTTCTAAAGGCTCAGTGCTTGCTATGGAACGAACTTCTTCTAAGAGAAAGTCTTTTAGAAAAAAGAAGAAATTTGTGAAAAAATGGAAGGTGGAAGGAGGAAAGAAGAAAAAGACAGAGCTGAAGAAGAAGGCCGCTGATAAAGAAAAGTATTTTCATTGCAACAATGACGGCCACTAGAAGCAGAACTGTCCTACTTACCTGGCCATCCTAAAGAAGAAGGAGGTAGATCCTTCTAGAGGTATGCTCGTTATTAAGTCTAACCTTACGGTTTCTTCTGCATCCAGTTGGGTGCTTGACTCTGATTCTAGTGCTCACTTGTGTACTTTCATGCAGGATCTTGAGGATAGCAGAAGGCTGAGGGATGGTGAGATGATCTTGTGCGTCGATAATAAAGCAAGAATTGCTACCATGGCCATAGGAACATACCCTCTTCGACTACCATCTGATTTAGACTTAGTATTAAAAGATCGTTATTATGTGCCTACAGTAAACAGGAATTTGATTTCTATTTTTTGCTTTGCATTAGAAGGCTATGTAATTAGTTTTCTTAAGGACTATTATAACATTCTTTATGAAAGAAATAAAATTGCAAGTGATTTTCTTATTAATGGTCTTTATCAGTTACATGTTGATGTATCTATTTTTAATTTTGAGCAAAATGTGAATGCCATAAAATCAAAATATCCTAGGGATAGTCCTAATGATAGGTATCTATGGCACCTAAGATTAGGTCATATAGCAGAAGATAGGGTTAACAAATTGGAGAAAATCGGGCTATTGAGTCCATTGACTTTCGAGTCATATCCAATTTGTGAATCTATCTTCATGGCAAAATGACTAAGCTCCCTTTTGTAGGACATGGGGAAAGGGCCATGGATCTTCTTGCCCTAGTACATACTGATGTGTGCGGCCCATTTGATGTGCCGGCTAGAGGCAACTTAGTCTACTTCATAATCCTTTACCGATGATTTATCTAGGTATGGGTATGTGTATCTTATGAGACACAAGTCTGAAGCCTTTGAAAAGTTTCAAAGAATTCAGACATGAAGTAGAAAAGCAAATTAGAAAATTCCATTAAGGTTCTTCGATCAGATCGAGGAGGTGAATACCTTAGTCAAAAATTTCTGAGACTATCTCAAGAAAAATGGCATAGTCTCTCAATGGACTCCACCAGGAACACCTCAACTCAATGGAGTTTCAGAATGGAAGGAATCGGACCTATTAGATATGGTCCGATCCATGATGAGCTTCACAGACCTTTCCTGAATTTTCTTTGGGAATACTGTTTGTTAACTGCTAATATACTTACTGAATAGGATTTCCTTCTAAAATCATTCCTACCACACCGTATGAGATATGGCATGGTAAGAAACCAAGTCTGAGTCATCTCAGAAATTTGGGTTGTTCCGGCTCATGTCAAAAGACAACAAGCGGACAAGTTAGACTTTAGGTCCTTTAGAGCTCGATTCATAGGATATCCTAAAGAGTCATTAGGATATTATTTCTACATTCCAGAAGATCATAATGTGATTGTGAGTCGACATGCCATTTTTCTTGAAAAATAGTTTATTCAAGATAGCGGCATTGGAAAGCAGATTAAGCTCGAAAGAAAGTCTCACAAGAGCAACGAGCTAAGGACCAAATGGAACCAAATCAGGTTAAGCCAATCCATACACTACCTCCTCCACCTCGTAGATCGAAAAGAATTTTCCATCCCCCTGAGAGGTACTTAGGTACTATTTCAGAGGATGTAGAGAAAATATTCCTCGTAGGTAATGGGGTTCATGGTGATGATCCCAAAACCTATAACGAGATGATATCAGATATCGACTCCGAGAAATGGTTAGAGGCAATGAAGTCAGAAATTGACTCGATGCACTCAAACCAAGTCTGGACCTTGGTAGATCCACCAGAAGGTATAGTACCTATTGGGTGTAAATGGATCTACAAGAGAAAGATTGGTGCAGATGGGAAATGTGGAGACATTCAAGGCTAGATTAGTGGCAAAAGGTTATAGTCAATGCGAAGGCATTGACTATCAGGATACCTTTTTGTCAATAGCTATGCTAAAATCCATCCGCACATTGCTTGCTGTTGCAGCCTATTTCGATTATGAAATATGGCAAATGGACGTGAAAACGGCATTCTTAAATGGATATCTTGAGGAAGATATCTATATGGAACAGCCGCTAGGTTTCACATCCAGTGATGATGATCACAAGGTATGCAAGCTGCAAAGGTCCATATATGGACTTAAGCAAGCATCTCGGAGCTGGAATACTCATTTTAATGATGTGATCAAAATATTTGGTTTCATCAAAGAATGAGGAGGAGCCATGTGTCTTCAAAAAGGTCAGTGGGAGCGCTGTTGTCTTCCTCGTATTGTACGTGGATGACATCCTCCTTATTGAAAATGATATTCCCATGTTGACCATAGTTAAAATATGGTTATCTAAAGAATTCTCCATGAAAGACCTAGGAGAAGCATCCTTTATTCTAGGAATTAAGGTCTATAGAGATAGACCGAAATAGGATGCTAGGACTTTCACAGAAGATGTACATAGAGAAAGTACTAAAGAGGTTTAGTATGGAAAACTCTAAGAGGGGTTTAGTACCCTTCAGGCATGGCATTCATCTTTCCAAGAAGATGTGCCCTAGCACACCTGAGGAAATAGAATGCATGAGCAAGATCCCTTATGCTTCAGCAATAGGGAGCCTCATGTATGCCATGTTATGTACACGACCTGATATAGCCCATGCTGTGAGTGTCACGAGCAGATATCAGTCGAATCCAGGTGAAGAACACTGGACTTCTGTGAAATGTATCCTTAAGTACTTAAGAAGAACTAAGGATATGTTGTTGATCTTTGGTAATGGAGAACTCCAAGTCCAGGGGTATACAGACTCGGATTTTATGTCCGATGTAGATGATCGAAAGTCGACATCTGAAAGTCTGTTTGTGTGCATAATGGTGGAGCTATCAGTTGAAAAAGTTTCAAGCAGATAGTGATAGCAGATTCCACCATGGAAGCAGAATACATCACTGCATCAGAAGCTGCAAAGGAGGCATTCTGGTATAAGAAGTTTGTCCGCAGAGATCGGAGTGATGCCATCAGATGCCATTCCTCTATACTGCGACAACAATGGTGCCATAGCCCTTGCTAAGGAGTCGAGGTCTCATCAGAAATCCAAGCACATCAAGCGGTGATACCACCTCATCCGTGATTACCTCGAAAAAACTTACGTCGAGGTCAAGAAAGTCGACTCCACAGACAATGCAGCGAATCTGCTTACAAAGCTGTTGGGCCAGTAGAAGATTGAAGTCCATCTTGAGAAGATGGGACTTAGATTTGTAGCCAATTGGCTTTAGGTCAAGTGGGAGTTTGTTAGATATGTGTGCCCTAGAAGCCAGAATTGGCTGACACTTGTAATACACTTCTAGGGGCAAAATTATAATTTTGACTATAAATAATAAAATAGATTATTTTCTATCACATATGTGTATTTAGTGTCTGTGATACATCCCTTGAGTTAATGGTAATGATAATTCTTATTTTCAAGAGTTGAAAATTTAAGACAAGAATTTTCATTATTAACTCATAAAATGCTCCTGACCGTAGGATCATCATGAGGATGGTGATTGATCCAGAAGGTTAGTGTACAATCGCTTCTTTATAGTAGATGAGTCTTGAGTCTATGGTGTAGAGACATACCGGAGCGAGAGTACAGGTACTCGTTAGAGAACGAGGGCACTGAGCGTGACCACCTCGAGTAGTCATAAGAAAGTCTACCTTCTCATCGATGACTGACTCGAAGCTGTAGTGGTGTGTCTGGTTCTTTGACCTGAGGTGCATCGACAGTTCACCTTGAGGGTGTTATAGTTTGACTACACCATGACTCGGTCTCCTAGCCATTCAGAATCCTGAGGTGTATGTTGGCTATAGCATGTTCATTGTAGGAATTGGATTGCACCAAGATGGAATCTATCTACCTCGGTGGATGAGGAGCAGCCCTATGATGATCATGAGAATCAAGTCCATAAGCCCATGGCCATGGCAGAGAGTGAAATAATAGAAAGAGTTTCTATTAAGATTTTCACATCGGACTTGAATCAAATGATTAAATCATATGACAGAAATTAGGATTTGACGAGTTCACCTTAACCCTAATCTGATCGGGGTCAAGATAGAAGAACTTAATCACATAAGTAGCTGTATCGAGAGGTTCATTTTTAGTTTTGATGGATTGCCACCATATATTGCTAGGTGTCACTGGTGGATTTTGGGAGCAATTAGAATGATTTAGATGATCGATCATTCTAGTTGTCTGAATCAGAAGAATTTTGATCCATCGAAAGGAGTTTTGATGATGTTGATGATGGAGATCACTACATATCCCATTATCATATAGAACTGAATCTAATTGGATCACACAAATACTAATCCAGTTTAATTGATTTAAATTAGATTCAATTAGGTTCAAAAAAATCGTGCTAGCACACGATTGAGCCTAACGTTCTTCTTTTTCTATCATTAAAAGTTATCTCGACTGAGTCAAATGAGTTTGCACTCACTCAAGTACCTTTACCTGGTTTGACTAGAGCTTGTCCAGATTAGAAAAGGATTGTCTTAATTTATGAGATAAATTTAAGATAATATCTGCTATTTTTCGTCACCTACTACTTCTTGTCCTTTGCCTTTGGTCAAACATTGACCTTTGATCCTTGGACATCTGTCCATATGTCATGTACTTATTGAAGAGTAGATAGGAGCTTGTCCCCTCCCTAAAAATTGGAAAGGAGGACGTGGATGCCTAGGATGGCGTGCGCCCATGGATAGGGATGCCTGGAGTCCCATATGGATGAGACTCCAGGTTTCTTCTTGGATTCAAACTAGGTGACCCTCACCTATAGACTTTGATCAATATTAGATGCCACCTTAGGATGAATTTATAGGTCTCTCATCTGACGGATCAGGTGATGTCATCCCACCAATCAGATTTAGATCTGATTAAATGAAGCAACGTGATTGGCCGAGGTGATGTGGCATTGCATAGCGCAGCAGGGTCTATATAAAGACCTATCTGCGCCCACTTTTTAGAGACTTCTCTCCTAGCCATGCCCCAAGGCTGTCCCTCTCCCTTCTCTATGCCACCTTCAGGCCATCTCTCTTCTCTCCATGCCCAAGGATAGTTGGGCTTTAAATTAGTGTGATTCAGGCAAGAAAAGGCTGACGAGAAAAGAAGAAGGCAGCACTATTGTAGAGACGACTACTGATCTTGGAAAGAAATTTCGAAAATCCTCCAAATAAGATCCAGATCTAATTTTTAGTAATGAGATAAAGAAGGAAAAGATCTTCAGATCCAGCTTAAGTAGATACCGATAAAGGCCAAGCACTTGCATGGCTAGATCCAGAACCTCAGGACTTCAGCATAGTTATCAATGGATAATCAAATTATCCAGAATCAAGATAAAATTAATTTAAATTTAATTTAATTTAATTTTTTTTATTTATCAGATAATAAAATTAGATCTGAAAAATGTCAGATCTGATTAGGATCTAAGAAAAAATTTTTGAAATATGCCTCTCGATCCAATCAGATCTGAACGAACCTGACTCCGAAAATTCAAGTTTTTCCTTCAAAGTTAACCCGAAGGTACCCTATAAATCTACTTTTGTCTTGTTTTGCTTTTGGTTAATAACAAAAATAAAAAAATAAAAAATATTTTTTAAAAAATTAAAAATTAAAAATAAAAAATGTAACCAAATGTACCATATATATATATATATAATACTCTATGAAGGAGTACTGTGGTGTTGCCATGTCAGCGTCTCAAATGAGGTTAGTTGTGCCACGTAGAATTGAGTATTTTGGCTGCACAAAGCCTCCCATCTTTCAGTAAAGAGGGAGAAGGGCTCCTCCTCATGCCAGAGGGCTATAAGGAATGATACCACGATCTCAAGTGCTGCTTCTCCACCTCCGACGAGAAGATTGATGATGGAGGTGGAGGCCCAGGGTTGGAGATCCCCTCGCTTGAGGAGCTGTGGATGCTTCGCAATGTGGAGCTCCATTATGAGATCTAGAGGGCTGTAAGAAACGGTATCACAATCTCGAGCATCGCTTCTCCACCTCTAATGGAAAGATCGATGGTAGGGGTGTAGGCCGGGGTTGGAGATCTCCTGGCTTAAAGAGCTATGGAAGCTCCGCATTTGGGCCTCATGTGGTGGGAGTGGGGTGGGGAGGTGTGGGAGGTGCTAGGGTCCGGGGAGGGGAAGCAAGGGGGTGGCGACACTAGAGCTGAGGGAGGGGATGGGATGGGGGTTGGTGGTGCTGGAACTAGAGGAGGGGGGAGGAGGTTTGGTGGTCATGCGGACAGCGGGTGCAGCATGGACGATGGTGGGGCGGTGCCACGGTGGGGTTGGCATGGATGGCCGTGACTTGCACCTCACGCGATGGGGTCAGGGGGTTGGGGCGGAGGCGACGGGAGGAAGGGAAGGAAAGGGCAGGGGGAAGAAAAAAAGAAAAGAAAGAAAATATTTTAAAAAATATATATTATTTTATTAATAATAATTTAAAATATTATTTTTAAATAATAATAAAATAATATTTTAAAAATTAAAAAAATAATATTTTAAAAATAAAAATAGGAGAGGGATAAGAGATAAAAATAGCATTTTTTTTAATATTACTTTTTAAAAATAAAATATAATAATAATAATAATTTTTTAAAAAATATTAATTTATTATTATTTTAAAAAGATAACATATCATTTTTAATTTTAAAAATAATAACATACTAATTTATTTTTTAAAAAATAATATTTTTATTATTTTTTAAAATAATATATTTCGATATCTGAATCGATCTATCGAATCAGATAAGATCAAATCTAATAAATTATCTACAAATAGAGCACAGTACTCCATCGATTTAAAAACTAAATCTCTATATTTAATAGCTTCTAAAAGTTAATTATAAGATACTAATGATGAAATATGTTGCTTTTCATTCCGTCGGCCCCTCCCTTCAATTTTTATCTCCCTCGATTGGGAAGATGGTGGTAGGGGCACCATGGGCAAGCAAGGGAGTGGGGTGGACGACGAAACCAAGCCCTTCCATCCTCCGAAAGAAAGATGAATTTAATAATATCTTTTTTAAATATTTTTTTATTTTTTTTATTATTATTTTTTGGTGTATAATTAGTTTTTTGCATAATACAAAGAATTGAGAATGGTGTTGTTATAAGTATTCGACAGGCAAGGAACCAAGGAAAGGTGAGAGCTGATTTTTTTTTATCCAAAATCTATCAAAATGATAAACAATTTTAATCTCTTTTTTCTTAATTTTTTATTCACTATTCTTGCTACATCAATATTTTCTAAAGATTAGATAAAACTGTAAATTCTTTTTTAAATGATGATTTTCTTTGAGACTGGAAGGCTGTGATCTTGTAAACAGCAATCTCTTAACCTGATGAGAAAAAAATTAGATCCAAAATTTTTTAAATACTTTTCAGCAAAATCCTCCGAACCCACTTAAGCTTTCATATTTATTAAACAATCCATCAATAAAAGTGAAGGGCTACTGCAAGCACAGTAGCAACTCTTTCAAAACTCTCTCAGATGATGCTTTTAGACTACAAAACTAATAAGAGGCTCTTCCAAATATACTCTCCTATTTTTCTCATCACTATTTTCTATGGGTCTTCCAAATAATAATATAAAATATTTTTTTAAAAAAAATTATATATTTCAAGAAAATATTAATTTATTATTATTATATTTAAAATATTATTTTTAAACATCTTTAAATAACATCTTTAATAAATAATGTTTCTAGGGAGAGCAAATAGGATTAATATAAAAAAGGATATCAATTAAAAGGATATTTTTTAATTCTTTTGTGAATATTTATAATCCATGAATATTTTTATAATTCAAACATACAATCACTATTTTATATAATGTTTTTAACAAATATTTTGAAAGTATAAAAAATTGAGGAACAAAAAATAATTACAAGAAGAAAAAAGAAAAAAATGAAAAAAGAAGAGAAAAAAAAAGGAAGAAAAGAAAAAAGAAAAAAAAGAAGAGAGAGTTTCTCTTTTGTTCTTTAGTGGTAGTGCTGGAGGCGGCAGTATCAATAGGGATGTCGGGGGTGCGATCAGAATTGACATTTATTGAGAGAAGAAAAGCCATGGTGGGATGGTAGGGAGGTGGGGTAGCACTGGTGGGCACAAAGAAGATATGAGAAGAAGTGAGGGGATGGGAGTGCGATCAGGATCAATATTTATTGAAAAAGAAGGAGAACCATGATGGGACGGCACCAGCGAGCACGAAGAATAAATATTATGAGAATAGAAAGGTAGAAGAAAAAATAGTAATAAAATATTATTTTAAAAAAATAAATAAAAAAAAGAGAAAGAGTTTCTCTTTCTTTAGTGGTAGCATTGAGGGTGGTAGTACTGATAGGAATGTCGAGGGGTGCAATTAGGATCGGCATTTGCTAAGAGAGATAGTGGGCCAGTAGGAGGGTGGACAGCACCATGGATGTAGAGAAGGTATGAGAAGAAGAGAGAGGATGGGGGTATGATTGGGATCGATGTTTGTCGAGAGGAAAAAGAACCATGGTGGGGCGATAGGAAGGTGTAGCGATACCGATGGACACATAAAAGTTATAAAAGCAGAAAGAAAGAAGAAAAAAAAAATATAATAAAATATTATTTTATAAAATAATAAAATAATATATAATATATATAATAAATAAATAAAATAAAATAAAATATTATAAAAATTAAAAAATACTTATCATTAAAAAATGTTGATAACTATAGGCCATAACCATCCATTCCGTGCAATGATAAATAAGATAAGATATTTAGATATAAATTAGATAGTTATATATTTATCCATATTTATATTTATATTTATTTTTTTAATAGATACGGATATGAAAATTAATTGAATGTTTCAAATTTTATTTCGAATACGGACCATTTCGATCCTGTGGTCCAACCCTAGTTATATCAAGCTCCTTTTATTCTTGATGCCTGGAACTTTAGTGAGTGGGGGTCATTTTCGATCTGGTCTCCCAAAATGAAAAAGAATAAATTCCTGTTAGCCTCGCGACTCTCGTGTTGACAGTTTGCCGTTCTCCCTGTCGTCTCGTATCTAGGGCTTCCCATCCTCTCGACTGCCACCTCTCCTTCAGGTACAGCCTCTGCCCAAACCCCTATCTCCTCTCTTCTCCTCTCGGGACAGATCCCCTTGAAGAATAAAGTAAATTTAAAAGAAATCAAAGGAAAAAATAAAGGTATCCGACTCATCGTTGAGTTTCTCCTGTTGTTCTCGTTCAATCCGTAATGTTCTTGTTCACTGTTAATATCCTACAGGTAAGGTAAGCAATGGAGCAGTGGATGCATCAGATTGAACAATGGGTTCGTCAACCGCCAGTAGAGCAGCTCTACGCTGCTCTTGCTGTTCTCGTCGTGACTCTTGCTTTCTTTTCCATCCGTAAGGGTAACCCTAAACTCGCCATTTCGATCGTCTTTAGCGTTTTTCCCCCGAAATTCGACTACTGGTTGCAAAAAAAAGGAAAAAAAGAAAAAAAATGGGTATACTGGCATACAGTCTTTGGGTAAACAGAGTGAGGTAGGTGGTTAAAACGATGATTTTATCTGCGTCAAGAACTGTGCCAGCTTAAGGAGGTAGCGGTGCATCTTAAGTATGACCGTTCTTGACATGTTATTTATGCAACAAAAGGTGTTCGGTAAAAGGAATTACAAATCAATATTGGGATTTAACAACAGTTTGGTTTCAATAACGAGTCATTGAAATATTTTTTTACACAATCTAGTTAGCCCGCAACCACTTGTTTGAAAAGTCTGGGCAGGCCTACTTTACTTGAAAGAGGACAACTTTCTCCTAGCTCATACTTGCTAGCTTCTGGATACCAATCCGTAGGGTTTATTTGAACACTAAGATGTTTCAGATTAATCAGATGTTTCAAATTTCAACCTTGGCCTGGTGTCGATCTAATACTATTAAATGCAGCTTTTCCGCAGTTTGTACTTGGCTAACTTAGCTCAAGCCTGACTAAATCCTGCCTAAATTTCAACTGCAACACCTTTATAATCCATTATCCCCATTTTCATTAGCCCCAACTTCCAGTGGTCTGTAATAAATTCGAGACTAAAGATTAGGGATGATTGATAAGACTGAAAAGCAAACAAAGTAGCAAACTTTGACCCATGAAGTTTCTATGCACATGCGCACGCATGTTAGAGAGAGAGAGAGAATGTAGGGTCAACATAAATAATAGAATATCACTGTTTAATTGATGAAGAAAATATTAAAAAATAGAGGTACACATTGCAAGTAATGCTTCTTCAGATTAGTTGCAAATAGGTCTTGAATCTTGATAAAGAAGAGGCCTAAGTTTGCTGAAGGTTTGAAGGAGGTGAAGGGTGAGAAAACCTTGTTAGAGTATCTTAGTTCTTTCTTGCAGTAATTGGTGAAATTCAGTATTACTGATCTTATATTTTTTGCTCTAATCTCACAGTCCGTTTATTGAAGCCCTCCAAGTCTGCTACCATAGTGCTTGCTGGATTAAGTGGTAGCGGGAAAACTACTCTGTTTTTCCAGGTACTGGTTTGTATTTTTTATTTCCCTTTTTTCAGTTGGTGGGAACAGGGAGGGGAGATTAAAGAAAAAAATTATGAACAAATTGGATGAACGTAAGCCAATGATAAAACATTTATGCATATATCTTTCTTTTGCAATTGAAAGTGATTATTAGTACTGAATTCCATAATTTCATGCATTATGCTGAGCATCTTAAGATGGTTACTAACATGAAAAAAGATGTACTACAGCTTAGAAAATAGAAAGGAACAAGGATTAACAAATTAAAGTCAAGTGTCAATTTAGTGGCTTAATGTGGACCTTTATCTTGGGACTTAGTAAAAGTTGATAAACAATGATTAGAAGAAGAAAGGAATATTAGTTTGCTAATTTGCTTGTCTAGTGCTCTGTAGGTTCATGCCAACTCTTAGGATTGTTTGATGATAGATTTTCCCATAAAGTTCAGCACTAAACATTGTTCATTATTTTGAATACATAAAAGTAAGTTTCAAAATTTCAAGGTATAAGGGCATACTAACTAGGGGTGGGTACAATTTGTGCCATTTTGAGGATCATTCTAATGAAGGATATTGACAGATATGTATGGATACAGTTGAGTGTGACATTTTTGGGTTATTTTTGGATTTACATTTTTTTTTTCTTTTGGTGTGTGGATTTTGGGGTTTAACTTTGAATTCCAAAAAAATCATTGATTTTGATTCTGGATTCATGGTGTGAGGCATAAATCACATAATCAAACAACATCCCATCCTCAGTTGACAAAATCCCTCATATCTTTTTTCAGTTAAATGCAAAATTGCACTCAGATTTTGAAGACATAAGAATAAAATGAGAGGAGAGAGGAGATTTACATAGCTAGGATAATTTTCTAGCCCCAAAAATCAAACACCAAGCTTTGATCTCACAGGCCAATCTCTCTCAATAGTCTTCCCTTCTCCCTCACTTCATTCCAACATCATATGGTTGTGAATATTGGAAAAGAGTCTATTTTAGTTATCTTGAGCTGCAAAGGATGAAATCACTTGGTTTAGGGTCAGTTTGGGCTTGATCTTGGATGAAGCAATTTTGTCCACCTTGAACCGTGCAAGTCAGGTCTTGTTCAAGCAATAACCCCTTGTATTGGTGAGAGGTACATATTGGTGGATATGTGTCATATTGATTGGTATGTCAAACCTCACCTAATGGATTGAGCTAACATGGGTACACAAAAATGTAGTTTGAAGAGGAGGTTTTAACTAAATATCATGGGTAAGCTTCATAACTAAATAGCATGAGTTTGAGTACTAGATGCTATGGTAACCATTGAAAATAGTGAGTTGGATAGAAGGAAATGGATATCCAAGGATAACAAAGAGAGTGCATTTTTGAGAATATTGATCACTATGCTTTAGCTAGGTAGAAACTGAAACATTTTAACCAAATTGATAGGTTTTGTTGTTTTTTGGACAAACCAAGAGGAAATTCACAAGAAATGTTATCAACTTATAAGGAATGTGACCCATTTTGCTTGCCTAAAAATTGAGAAATCATATTGCAGAATCTAGAAGCAAGCATGGTCATATTACATATTTTGAGGATATTTAATAATCAATAATGTGTAGCTCAAATTATAAGTCTATTAATTATGAAAGAATTGACATTAAGGCCACAGATTACATACCTTGGCCGTCGACACCACCTTTAAGTATGATAATGCCAATGCTTATATTTTGAAGTACATGCATGCTTGTGCCCATATATTTGTAGACATGTTTGTGGAGCTTGAGATATAGTCCAATGAATTTGTAAGATAGATGACGGATGCAGATTGGCCTTGAATGGAAGGCAATATATCATCTACATGTAGTTGATAGCCTTTGAGACCCTTTCCCCACCATCATAATGTCAATTATATTCTAAATAATCTCTAAGACTTTGGTGATTATATAAGTAATTAGTCTTGACAATCCAACCAATAGTAGTATAACTATTGCCATTAACTTTGGATTGAACGGACATGGGCCAAGCTTGGGCTAGGCCAACCCTGGGCCAAGTTTGGTGACAATGGGAAGGTATTGTACTTCGGCTAAAAACTCGAAGGAGGAAGGGTATGTCGGCACAATTAATTATGGCAAGGTAGAAACCTCAATATGGTACATATGACATAAGAAAGATGGTAGTTAAAAGAGGAGCAAGGGCAGATAACTCTCTTCCAAGGCCAAAAGCACCATTTGGGCAGGCCTCTCCAAGGATACATCTCTTACAATGCCCACTCGCAAATCCTAGAAATCCACCATAAGGGAGGAGAGAGTAGAGAGAAAACAAGAGGAGAATTTCCATTACTCAAGGGTCTTCACTATTGATTACAAGACCAACCCTAATGAGGGTATTTATAAGTAGTTAAAGGGACTTTTTTCTTCAAATTTTCAACGTGGGATTCCAAATCCTATTCTAACTCGAAGAATCCTAACTATTAACTTTCCCAATAACATCAAAAGTTCTAAAAAAGAAAGTTCACAAAAAATCAAAGCTTCCTTGAATTAACTAATATCAAACTTTCCTAATCGAAATAGAAAATAATTAGCTATCAAAACTTAGTCTCGTCTTGAGACCCATGAGTATGGGACCCACGACCCATGCATCCAGGATTTAGGACCCATGCGGCCTGGATCCGTGACCCGTGCAGCTAGGATCCATGACCCATGCCACCAAGATCCACTACCCGTGCGGCCAGGATCCAGGACCCATGTGGCCGTCATGTGCGCTAGACTCTCTGGTACCATTTGGAACATAGAATTTTATTCGGACTTTGTGATGAGCATAAGCCTAAAGATACTCGAAAGGATCAAGCCCATGCTTGCACTTGAGCTTGGCCTACATGGACATGTTTGGATGGGTTTAGTTGTTTGGTAGTACTTGAACAATGAATAGTTTTAGGTTTAGCTGGAAGCCTTTGCATTGGGTGGAGTTCTTAGGGTGTACACTTGAGGCATGTGGAGGTGGCGATGGCAACCAAGGGTCCTTTTAGTGACATGTGGAGGGGAAGAGTGTTGACATCTGTGAAACATAAAAGGAGGTTGAGGACTACCACCATGAATGAAGTCTATAGGAGGAAGAGAGGAGTTGATGCTGCCCTTGGCTTTTGAAGATGATGGGAAGGAGGGCATCATGCAAGAGGAGCAATTATCGAACAGGTGCATTGTGGTAGTAGTTGGGGATGCTCTAGGACATAAGTAGCCAACGTTAGGTTGGCTCGTCATTGCAGGGACCTCCAGGTGGAACAAAGGCTCAAAGAGGCTAGAGGCGCTTTTATGATTGGAGATTTGGAATCAGAGTTAGGTTTTGGTTTTGTATTAACTACAAGTAAATTGATCTGGCCATCCAGAAGATTTTTGATTGATGAATAGGTATGTTGTAAAAATAATTAGCTTAATATATAATATATTTGATAACTTTGGGTTCAGCCTTGGCCAAGGTTGAGCCTGGCTCAGAGTCATTTGGGCCTCAATTTTAAAGCCCAGACCCAACCCAAAACTGAAAAAAATTTATGCCTGAAGACTTGGTTAAAGCTAGCATGGACTAAGAGGCTTGTGTTGGCCTATGCCCGTTTCCAGCCCTAAACCCTACCATTCCCACTTTATCAGCCCCATATCATGTGTACCATCAGCGTGATCCTTCTTATCATTATGGGAGTTGTACCCTGACATCAGTCCCTGCTTGGCTTCACAAGGGAAGGAATTCAGTGTTATTTATTAATAAGAGAACCAAAAAATATGAGCCTGCATTCAAACATAGATTTGATCCTCAAAATGCTGTTTTTTCAATTTTTAATAGCTTTGGGATCATTAGGATTGAATTTTTGGCTTTAGATTATAGATTAAAAATGCTTGAGAAAAAATTATAGGGCAGTTATTGGAGGAAGATCAAGATCGAGTAATGTCCCATTTTTTTAGTGGAATTGGTATAAAACAAATGTCATTCCATACTTCTGTTGTATTCTCCACACCCACATTGTTAAATTTTGCAATGATGCATATAATATGATTTGAAGAAAATATGCATCAGTACTTCAGTTGTAGATGTATAACTGAGTTGTATACTTATAATTTCATTATTAGCGGAATGAAATATGATTGCATGTTTTTTCTTGCTGACATTTATATAATTGTATAATTTTATTTGTCATCTTCGAATCTTTGGTTTAACTAAACCTATCATTTTATTCTTCAATTTACATTCTGACTACCATTTTCTTTGTTGTTCTCTATGCACTAGCTTTGTGATGATTCTCCACATCAAGGAACTGTTACATCAATGGACCCAAATGAGGGAACATTTGTGCTGCATTCTGAATTGGAAAAGGTACCAATCTAACTAATTATATAAGCACCTAGATACATAAATAAAGCAATAACCTAAGAATATTGCTGCTCTATATTGTTTTAGTGAAAAATGAAGAGAGACTGTTATGCTGGTGCTGGTACAATATAATGCTGATCACACTTCCATCTCCTGTGTGTAGAAGGGCAAACTGAAACCTGTCCATTTGGTTGATGTTCCTGGGCATTCACAGCTTAGACCCAAACTTGATGAATTCTTGCCTCATGCAGCTGGTCTCATTTTTGTTGTGGATTCTCTAGATTTCTTACCAAACTGTCGAGCAGCAGCTGAGTAATTTTCACTAACTTTCTATTGGTTGGGTGCTATTTGTTTCGATCTTATTTAAACAGACAGCTATAGGCATCTTAAATTCATGTTGACTAGTCATTTCCTGCTTAAAATGTGCTATAGTTCTAGCTGGTGACAGGAGGGTTCGTTGGTGGTTTGCTTTCAATCTTTATGTGCTGGTGGCCATTGCACTAGTTTAAGCACTACTTGTCATTGGATTGTTCACTCTATTAACTAAATATTTACTTCCTCATATATTGTTATTTTTATGTTGAAGGTATCTGTATGATATTCTGACTAAGGCAAGTATGGTGAAGCGGAAAACGCCTATTTTGATAGTGTGCAACAAGACAGATAGAATGACAGCACACTCCAAGGAATTCATCAAGAAACAATTGGAGAAGGAAATGTAAGATCCTAAACTTTCCTCAATCATTAAGAAGTATCCTTTAACATATTAACTTTACAAAGTGCATTATGTGTTTGAGAAAAGTTTTGTAGTTAAACTGGCAGCGCTTCATCATCATCAATAATTTTTGTAGAGGTTTCTCTCTAACTTTGTTGTGTTTGCTAAGATGTAAAAGAAAATTTGTTTTTCTTTCTATATTTCTGGTAGTAGCTTCCTTTGTGCGCCCCACCATAACTTCTAAACTTTAATGGATGACTGTAACACAAGCTAAAGAAAAGATGAGATGCATGATAGTCAAGGCATAATGGGGCTGAGCTTGATTGAGCCTGGGTTTGGTCAAGCTTGGATTGAAATTATTTTTGAGCTTCTAGATACTAGGTTTAACCTAGCTGAACATGAACCTGCTTCAATCAGCTTGATAATCTTAAACCAAGCTGAAATCAGTTCAAGCTTGAGTCAATTTTGGTTCAAAATTGAATTGAGGCCCGGTTTAAGCTTAATGCTTAACTGATTGGTAAGTTCAAAAAGCCCACTAATCAAATCTTTAATCAAAAAATGCATATTCAGATAAAAAATTACAAAATATGCTAACAAATATAAAGCATTCGATATATATTATATATTATTACTAACCTATCTTGGACCTGATTGAGCTGGATTTATTTTTCTCTCAGCTTGAAATGAATTTTCATCCTATAAAATGAGCCTGATTTGTGCTTATTATGAGCTGAGCTCAAGCTAGGTCGAGATAGCAATACGTGGGACTTTTTTTTTTTTGCCTGGATGAGTGGTAGCACCAGGTTTTAGATGTATAATAAACTTCTCGGCTTCTTCAATGAGCATTTTACTGCATGCTATGATGTCTCATGAAACCATAATAAGCAGTGGAGTGAGCTCTGGATCTTCTTCCTGCATTCTTGGAAAAGCAGGTGTATGGATTGCAGCAATATTTTAATGTAGCTTCTGGCTCTATTTTATAGATCTCCTTATTATTAATAAGGATGTTAACAAGTGCCTCGGAATGTATGTGTATCACCGTGCAATGCTAACCACATGCAACAAACATTATCCCAACTTTTTGGTCAATGCTATGAGTTCTTCGCAGAAGTTTACAAAGTACTGCATGATTTTATAATGCATGTTTTTCTCAAACCGTTCCCATCTGTACCATAGTATCTGTGCTGTCCAATATTATGTTATATAACACTGCTGAACAACTAAAACTTTAGGGGGCCTGGTTGGATTCTTGACTACTTTTCCATGGAATGAACCATTTATAGATAAGAAGTTGAGAGTTTGAGGAGTAAATATGCGATCGGGAGGGAGATTTCTAATGAAAAGGGAAACTTTTAAGTCATGAATGGGAACCCCATAAATTACCATTTCAGAGGAACGTGGCATCCTCTATTTTGGGGCTTGCACGATCTGGGGACATCTGTGATAAATTAAAACTCCTCTCTTCCAACCACTGCATCTTCCCTCAACTTCCACTGTATATGGGTTTATTCCCAGGATAGCTTACTCAGGCTACCAATATGGAAAAACATTCAGAATACATGAAACATATTATTGTGTTTTGACAATTAGTTTAAGGCAGGACCTTTTACATGTTGCTATTAATGGAAACTGAAAAAATGAGAGCTTCAAGAAGTAGAAGATGAGGAGGAAGAGAAGGATTTGACTGAATTGCTTGGAATGACAAAAGAGAAAGATAAAGGGGTGGTGAGGATTTATTCAAGGGCTTGTGAGGCCATCTCTGTGATCAGAATTTGGATATTAGGATTGTTCATCCTTTTGCTTCCATTTTGACTAGCTTATGATGTTTGGCTGGACCTTCCCATGATAACATTTCACAAAATTTTTATGTTAATAACTGCTATAGTTAGATCTCTTAATCAATTTCTTAAAATGTTTGACCCATCCTTGAAAGTCGGTAAATAACCTTTCTTCTTCTTATTTCAAAACTTACGTTTGACTTCCATGCACCCACTCAATTCATTGCCTCTAGTAAATGTTCCATGGTCATTTATCATCCTTTCTTCTATTGGAATTCCTTGCATAAACTATTCATCTTCCCCAGAATTGCTTCTTCCTCCAATAACATGCTCTATGGAGAGTTTTTGAGAGGAAAATAAGTATGCAAAGTAATCACAACCGTCTATCAAGCATAAAGCATTGTGCTACTCTTAGTTCATTAAGTGATGACCCTCTCTGCAGATCAGGCGAGGTCGGACCTTGAATGAGGGGCCCTAATAGATTTTTTCATACTGTTAGGTTATCAGATACAGAAGCACTGGCTTACTGACTCTTCCCATTTTAGCCTTCAGGCTTGCAAAGCTATTTACAGACAGAATGCTGTGTTATGCAAACATGAAAAGATGTGATTTTTTTTTTTTTTTTTGGCGAAAAGTAGTGAACTAATTTGGCAGGCATGATGTACAAAAATTGGTGCTTGCTGAATGCTGGAAAGCATGACTACACAGCTGATTAAAAAATTGATTATGGTCACTCATCATGAAGGGGTTCCCATCTTTGCATAGCGATGATGCAATCTGTCTGATCTTCTGCTTTCCTTCAGTAGCAACACTACCCTCTGCTATAATTATGTCAATATCCATCTCACATGCTGAGGCTTTTTTCCTAGTTAGCAATTCTCTTGCTGAATGGTCGTGCCTCAACACAGCTACCGCATGCTTTTCATATTCCTTTCCATGTCTCAGAACATATAGATGCAAGAATATCCCTCTACTATGATTCAATAGTGTTAAAGATTTGGGCTTCAATATCTTGCAGAGACGAGCTCCGTACATCAAGAAATGCCATATCTAGTGCTGATATTGCCAATGAATATACCCTCGGTGTGCCTGGAGAGGCATTCACTTTTTCTCAATGCCGAAACAAGGTGACAATAGCAGAAGCATCTGGTTTGACTGGTGAGATCTCTCAGGTAAAGCAGTTTATCAGGGACCATGTGGAGCCCTAGGAACTGGCTTTATGGCCATCTTTTTCTTCCAGAATTGATGGATTTTGACTCTTTTTTTTTCTGTTGAAGAAAAAGAAAAAAGGTTTAGCTGGTTCATGATTGACTGCAGATGGTATACTCTGTTACCTTCTCATGTGTTTTTCTTAAAATGCTGAGACCACCCATCTGTTACATTTGCACTGCTATAAATGTACTAGCGATACAAAGGAAAAATAGGAATAGTGTTGGTTATATACTAAGAACATGCTGTATGATGTCATATTTCAGAATGTATTCAAAACGTTTGGTTAGCGTGCTTCTTATTGCGATTTATGGTGGCAAGGTTTGTCTCATATAAACGAATAAACAGGTAAGGTATATTCATATTTGCTCCAGTGAATTATAACACACAACACTTAAATTGCATTGCTTTTGCGCGTTTGTCCGACCGTGCAGTGTGCACACGTGCAAGCCGATGCATGCAATTCCATCCCCATTGATATCTATTTCTTATATCTGATTTTAAAGGTTGATTTAATTCCAAAAATGACTTTATCTTTCTCACCATGGAGGTTGTTAATTCTCCATGGATTAACAGTGAGAACAGCTTTTCGGTTAGAACCACACCCAAAAAAAAAAAAAAATCCTTTTGTTGGTAGTGAGAACAGCTTTTCAGGTTAAAAAGTGATTTTCCTCCAAATTAGGAAACTGTTCAGCTCCCAAAACATTTTATATTTTGGATATAATTAAAATCATGGTGGAATGTCCATACATTATCCTAAAAGAGAGGATGGATGGGAATTGAAAGGATGAATGATTTTCATCTTTGATTTCAAAAAAAAATAGAAAATATGGATTAAAAAAAAAAAGAATTGTCTATCGATTCTGACCTATCAATTTATATCTTAAAATGGAAGGTTGCAAGAAGAATGAGTGGAGCATGTGATGGCTGGGTTTTTATGTTAATAAGATTATCTATCATTATTTTTAAATAAAATTATAGTATTTTGTTGTTTATTTTATATATATATATATATATACTATTAATTCTATGCTATTAAATTTTATTACTAATTATTTTAATTTTAGTACATAATTTTAGTATTTATAAATAAATAATTAAAATTATCATCTATTTTTATTTATATTTACTATTTTTAGCTAACTATTTGTATAAATTTAAATAATTATTTAAATTATATTATAAATTGATAATTATTTTATGTAATTAATATATATAAATAAATTAATTCATATATTACTCATTCATAAAATTATTAATTAAATTATATAAAATTAATTATTTATTTATTTTTATATAATTTTAAATTATAAAAATTATAAGTTTAAATATTGTTCTTATTTTTTAATATAAATAAGTATTGTAAATTGATAATAATAATATTTTTATTCATTATATAGTAAAAATTTTATATAAATATTATTTATCCTTTTATTTTTTTTCTTATATCAAATAAAGAAAAAAATTATTTTCATTCAATCTTTCATATTTTACTAAATATATAAGAGGAGGAATGAAAGATTCATTCATTCTCGTTTTTGTCCATCTTTTCTTATCTATCTATTTTTTCTTCAATTCATTTTTCGTTGTTAACGGACGGTAAAAGATTAAGAGGTGTTACATGCTCCCTTGACACTTTTTTTATCTTAAATAATTATCTATAACAAATTTCATCAATAGTTAAAAGAAAGAAATTGGCTGATGTCAAGACATACTAGATGGTATAGGTATCATATAAATAGGTGCTAAAATGTTTTCATCACACAACTTGGTTCTTCTATTCACCCTTTACTCACCAGAATTGATAAATGCTCAACTTTGAACGATGCAGTCCTGTAATTTTCTCCTTTTAGAATAAAGATGGAAATATATGAGGCATATCATTAAAAATGAGAATACATAGAGTGGTAGGAAGATGGATAATCTAGAGTCTCATGCATGAACTGCCACTCAAGAATTAGATTTAATGCTTACATAAATCAAACTATAGGAGATCTGACCATCAAATTAAATTCAAAGTCTCTATTATGTCCTTGTTACGTAAGGTCCACAAACTAGCATGAAATGCCCAGTTTCCCCAAACAATATGGAAAAAATCAATCATATCTTGATCTCCTGCCTGATGATGCTTGTCGGTCCAACAAGTCTCAAAGACAATCTTAACGGCATGCAGCGTTGAAATCCAATGTGCCGTTCGTCGTTACCTGCAGATTATTAGAAACCAACAAATTTGGCTCATATACCCAGGGACATCAGCAATCTGCTGAAACTGGTATCTCTAGATGGATCATAACATTAGAATCTTTCTCAAACAAATGCTTGGCCATTCACATGTACCAAAAACAAAAATGCGTGGGCGTGTCTCTCCTTCTGGGACCCCGATCACATCCAGATTCTACGATGTCGAAACCGAGCGTGTGACAAAAGAAAGTAGCTAGAGGTCCCATCCTTTCGGTAATTCTATTCAGCCTTCACCGGCCCCTACGGAAGGCCCAGGGCACCGTTCAATACCGTCGCACACGGACGAACCGCCGTCTTTTTTTTTTTTTTTTTTCTGCCACCACGTCAAAACGACGGCGGCCGACGGCGGGGCCTCACTTAATCGCCATTACTTTCGATACGACTGGTCAAAACGACGGCGGCCGGCACCGTGGCTCGATTTAACCGCTTGCACGTGGTCAATATCTGGCGGTGCGACGCAGGGACTCCTACCTCCCGGAAGCCTCTTCCGTGGAATCTCCGGCGTCCAATGGACACGCGTCGCCGCAGGGAGCCCCCAACGTCAGTGTTTTTAACGGTAATTCGGAGCCGTCAATTTGTGATGCTATACCGAACGTAGTCTGTGTTAAGACAGAGCACATGTTCCACCGTGGGGATTAACCTGAAAGACGAAAAATTACATATGAATAAAATTTATATAAATGAGTGGCTGTGATTGATGGTGCATATGATGGGATATATAATTTTTCGTTGGTGACGGAGTAAAAAGAAGTCTGCAATATATAACAATTAATTGTTTATTATCTTGAAATTAAATACATAATTAAAATAATTAATGAGTTAAATATTTTAGACTTAGCTCTAGCTGAACCATCGATCGTATCGGCCAATTGAAACGGACAATGTTCCAACGGACTGTTTGAAGGACTCTTCATGTAATACCAAGAACAAGATGCCGCCTTCTTCCAGGGCATGGAATGGTTCATAGTTGGCAGGTCTATAAGCAGAGCATGATATGGAGCTCTGGTTGGAAGGATAGTTTATCTCTATTTAAATAATTTATATAGTATTCAGCTACCAAGTCCCTCTAGTCAAAGAATGGTCTTGTACTTTTATTATTTGCGTAACTTAATGGTTGGATTTATGTGGGTAGATTCATTTATGCTCTATTATTGCTTCCTTCTATTACAATAAAAATGAACTGAGGTTAATTTAATAAATACATGAGTCTGTACGAAGGTTTTGAAAGCGACGATGGAATAGGTTTTTCATAGTAAAAGATTAGAAGACGGATTATCAACTGGGTCTTGATCCACGGATTGGGATTACTGGATTATGCTCTCGTTGATATTCCCAGATAAAGAAAATGGGGAATCATTTTTTTGTTCTTAAATATAACTTTATGACAAAAAAAAAATCGTTATTGAATTTGTTGGACCTTGATGCACCTACCTTCACCTACATGTATGCACCTATTTATCAAAAAAAATATAATATAATATAAATTGAGCTGTTTTTTACCAAAATTTATTATCTTTCGTTGCATATTCAATATTAAGTTGACCTTTACGACTTCATTGTCTTGAGAAATTTTCCAGGCATTTCTTTGATCATGTTCCCTCTTTTCCCCTTATACCTTGAGAAATCCCAACTACATGCTGTCCCACGCGGATTGCATTGATACATTAAGTGCTGCTTCACAATACAACCATTGGCAACAAGGTAATTATAATTGCTTTTTATCACAAATAAATCCAGTCAATGGTTCTAATTCATTCATTGAGTTTTAGATTTGATACCGAGAATAATATCAGTTTTAAGTAATGTTACTATAGAAATCTATCTTGGGTCGGATTGGCTGGAGATGATCGATGATGATAGATCAGCGACAGCAGGACGGCAACGATAAGACTTGCAAAATAAGTTTTTGGACTGAAGTTGGCTCTGATGAAAATCTCTGATACTAAAGTCAGAAGTGTAGAATAGATGAGGAGTGAGTATTTTGGGAGATAAGTATTTTCATACCTTGGAGGTCTCCTATGAACCTTATTTATAGACAGAGACTGAAGAGCCGTGAGAAGGAAGAAGAATTGGACGGTTAGTCTTGACATATTTGGTGAGATATGATCGTTTTCTTCTACTTTATTTGGAGAGATATATTTATTATATCTTGTTTCATTGAAAATACCGTTGGAGAGGTGGTTAGCCTTGCCTCATTGGACGTGATATACCTATTATCTCCAGTCTTATCTAGTGAGATATGTTTGTTATCTTCTTCTTTATTTGCTCGTCATTAGCAGTTCTCAATGATCATGGAATTTAAATATCCATGTAGATATTGAGGGTCAATCTTTCCTATTATTATGTCGGATAAGATTGGCTTAAGTGCCTTGAGTAGGCTAGCATTGTGGTCGGATTGAAGTCTCGGATAAGTTGGCTTGAGTGGATCATCTGGAGTTGGTACCTGAGATCGGATGCCAAGAGAGAGCAACAAATAGTCGGATCGACAAATGGAGAGGCATTGATGACTGACAAGAGATCTACGATCGATGTGAGGTCGGCGACTAGAGTGAGGTTAGTCATTGTCAAGAGTGGCAGTTGACGAAGAATTGGTAGCCAACGAGGGATTGACGGCTAATCTTAGATCATTGTATCTTCGGCTAGGATGATCTTACCCCCAACATATGCCTCCTACTCCCGAGTTTGAATAAGATCGGATTCAAGTGAAGGGAGTACTCTAGGTCAGGCTTACTGAAGACATACAGCAATATTTTCTTTTCAGTAATGAAATGAATGTCTCCAATTTTTCTTATTTTAAGAACGAGGGTTGTCTTAGATGTCCCCTGCCTAGAGCAAGGGTTGTCTTTCGATTTATCTTGCTTAAGGGTAAGGGTTGTCTTCTAAGCTCATCGAAAAGCAAGTTTTCTTTTTTGACCTTGCTGGTAAGCGAGTTTTTCTCCGAGCCTCCTTGGTAAAGAGCGAGGAGTCTTCTAACATCACAAAAAAGCAGATTTTTAGCCGAACTCAATTCTTGCTAAAGAGCAAAGAGTCTTCTAACCCCGCTGAAAAGCAGGTCTTCATCTGAACTCGTTGAAAAGTGAGTTTTCTTTTGACTCTCCTCATTGAAAAGCAAGGAGTCTTCTAGCCTCACTGAAGAGCTAGTTTTCTCCAAACCACCTCATTGAAAAGCGAGGAATCTTTTGAAGTTAATGGTCGAGGTTGATGGGCTAAGGGTCCTCAACGGTTATCCCTTCGAAGGTCTGTATAGGTTAACCTATGCTTCTTGTGCGACTAAGATCTTCAAGAGCATTGACTTGCTGAAAAATAAGTTCGGCCTTTGAGAGTCCATATAGGTTAGCTCCTGTCACTTAGTTTGTCGAGGTCTTCTATCTAGGTTGGTAGTTCTCGCACAACTAAGATCTTTATGAATGCTGACTTACTGAAAAGCAAGTTCAGCCTTTAAGGATCCTAATATGTTATTCCCCATTGTTTAGTTACCAAAATTAAAAATCTTTATAGATTACTCTTTTGGAGTTAGTTGTCGAAGCTAATAGGCTGAAGGTCCTTGATAGCTATCCCTCCAGAGGTCCGTATAGGTTAACCTTTGCCTCTCAGGTGACTAAGGTCTTCAGAGGTATTGACTCACTGAAAAGCAATTTTGGTCTTCAGAGATCCTAAGAGATTATCTCCTGCTGCTTAGCCGTCGAGATCTTCTATCCAAATTGATACCTCTCGTGCAACTAAGATCTTCATGGACGTTGACTTGTTGAAAAGCGACTTCAACCTTGGGAGATTGTCTTTCAAGAGGTCTGCTTCTGAAGGTCAGCCTTTAGGAGTTCAATTTTTAGGAGCTTGCCTTTGCGGGGTCAATCTTTGGAGGTTGAATTTTGTGAGGTCAGCCTGATATGATCTTCACCTCAGCTCGACCTTGAGTTTAATTTCAACTTGGCCTTGATCTTTGCCTTGGCTCGGGCGCTCAAGGACTCGTGATCCTATGGAAAGGAAATAGAATAGTGGATGGGGGTTTAAGAGCCTTTTACCAAAAGAGTTGTGAGTTTTGATCTTGGCCTTGGCTTGATTTGATCTTTAGCTTGGCTCGGTCTTGATCTTTACTTTGGCTTGGTTTGATCTTCATCTCAGTTCAATTTTGAGCTTGACTTCAGTTCGGCCTTGCTTTTTTACTTCGAATCGGTATGACCTCATCTTGGATCGGCCTTGAGCTTGATCTTGATTTAGCCTTGATTTCAACTTTGGATCGGCCTTGATTTTAACTTTGGATTGGCCTTAAGTTTGACTTTGGTTCGATTTTGATTTTCACTTTGGATCAGTATGATCTTATCTCGGATTGGCCTTGAGCTTGATCTTGGTTCGGTCTTGATTTTTACTTCAAATTGGTATGATCTCACCTCAAATCAGCCTTGAGCTTGATTTAGTTCGGCTTTGATTTTAACTTATGGATCGATTTTGATTTTAACCTCGGATTGATCTTGATTTTAACTTTAGATCGGCCTTGAGCTTGACTTCAGCTTGACCTTGATTTTCACTTCGAATCAATATAATCTTACCTTGGATCAGCCTTGAGCTTGATCTCAGTTCAGCCTTGATTTTAACTTCAGATCGGCCTTGATTTTGACTTCCGTTTGGTCTTGAGCTTAACTTTGGTTTGGCCTTGATTGTCACTTCGAATCGATCTTGAGCTTGACTTTAGTTCAGCCTTGATTTCACCTTAGATCAGCCTTGATTTTAACTCTAGATCGGCCTTGATTTTAACTTTAGATTAGGTACTTAAGGACCTATGGCCTTGCAAAAGAAAAGAAAACAAAATGATAAATGAGAACTTGAGAGCCTCTTACCATTTTTCATGAGAGTTTGTCCTTCTTAGATCCTGTTCTCTTGGAATCTCTTTGATCCTGTTCAGATAGATGGGAAAGCATGGATTCATTGTGATTTAAAAAATTGAGAGACTTCCATAATATCTTTTTTTATCTAGATTCTGATATATTATGATCTTCTTCCTTGTGTGAATTCCATCAAGAATTTAAATTTTGAAATATGGGTGAGAAAGTATAGGTCCATCATGATTTTGGTGGATGAAAATCAAGAAAGTTTCATAATCTTCTTCTTTATTGTGATCTCTCTCATCGTGACCTCCTTCATTATTTGGATCCTTTATTTAGATCTTGCGAGCTCCTTTCTTCTTTGGATCCTATAAAAAATTCAAATTAAATTTTGAATATAAATGAAGAAGCAAGTATGATTCTAGAATCGAGGCATTCCTATAGTCTCCATCTTTATTTGAATGTCACGATGTCCTTCCTCATTTGAATCCTTTATTTGGATCTTGCGATCTCCTTCCTCGTTTAGATCCTATTAATAATTCAAAATAAATTTTGATTATAAGTGAGAAAGCAAGTATGATTCGAGAATCGAGGGATTTCCATAGTCTCCTTTCTTATTTGGATATTGTGATATCCTTTTTTTTTTTGGATCCTTTATTTGGACCTTGTGATCTTCTTCGTCATTTGAATCCTTTCAAGAATTCAAATTAAATTTTAAATATAAATAAGGAAGCAAGTATGATTCAAGAATCAAGGGATTTCGTAGTCTGCTTTCTTATTTGGATGTCGCGATCTTCTTTCTTATATGAATCCTTTGTCTGGATCCCGTGATCTTTTTTCTGAATCTTATGCCCTCTAGTTTTGGGCTTGATCAAGACAATCTAGGGGGCATTAACCGATATAGAAATGGTTAGCTTGGATTTGATAGATGTCTAGCCGATTTGGAGATAGTCAGCGTAGATCTGATCGGCATCGATTGATTTGTAGATGGTCAGATCTGGCTAACATTTGGATTGATCTGAATTTTTGGAACTTAATGTTAGAGCGATGTGATGAAGTTTCTCTTATTGGATGCTTGCACCTTCCCATAAATAGGTCTGGACCCTTCCTCTAACATCATTCTATTGCTGCAAAAATCTATCTTGGGTCAGGTTGGTTGGAGGTGGTCGATGATGGTAGATCAGCAATGGCAGGACGTCGATGATAGAACATGCAAATTAAGTCCTTGAACCAAAGTTAGCTTCAACAGGAACCCTCCAATGCTTCAATCAGAAGTACAAAACAAGTGAAAATGAGTGAGCATTTTGGGAGAGAAGTGTTTTCATACCTTAGGAATCCCTTGTGGGCTTTTATTTATAGGCAGAGGCTGAAGAGTCATGAAAAGAAAAGAGAATCAAATGATTAGCCTTGATATATTTGGCAAGATATGTCCATTGTCTTTTGTTTTATTTGGAGAGACATATTTGTTATATCTTGCCTCATCGAAAATATCGTTAGAGAAGTAGTTAGCTTTGCCTCATTGGACATGATACGCCTATTATCTCTAGTCTTATTTAGTTAAATATGCTTGTTATCTTCTTTCTTATCTGCTCATCCTCGGTAGTTTTCGATAATCATCGGATTTGAAGATCCATGTAGGTGCTAAGAGTCAATCTTTTCTATTATGCTAGATAAGATGGCTCAAGTACGTTGGGTAGGCTAGCATTGAGGTCAGATTCGGCCAGACTGGAGTCTCGGATCAGTTGATAGCTTGGGTGGATAATTTAAAGTTGATAGTTGAGATCGAATGCCGATGGAGAGGTCAGCAATTGATGGGATCGATAAATGGAGAGGCGTTGATGACTAACAAGAGGTCAATGATGTGAGATTAGCGGCTGGAGTAGGTCAGTAGTGAGGTCGGTGGTTGGAGTGAGGTCAATCGCTAGGAAGAGGTTGACCATTGTCAAGAATGATAGCTGATAAAGAGTTAGCGGGGATCAATGGCTAGTCTTAGATCATCGTATCTTCAACTAGGATAATCTTACCCCCAACAAGCAATAATTCTTTGGGTACTTTTCCCAGCGGCTCCCTTAGGAAGCACCCTAACCCGATCTCACTTCCATATGCAACAACATCTGTTTTTAGCTAAGCATCCTTAATTAGCAGCCGTACTGCAGTAGGACGTGTGCCAGCCTTGATGCCTCAAGATGCATAAAATCTAACATCTTGGAAAAATCTGATGATGCTATTGCCGACTCACCAAAATTATTCTATTAATATATTATGTGTTAGCAAGCATTGTTGTCTCCTGTTGGACTTTGTTCACATTCTTTCCACTAAATGTCCCATTGGAATGGAAAGAAACTACAATGAAATCAAAAAAGAACCCTTGATCGCAACTAGTTCCATCGCATGGTCTGGCATGTTTGATGCATGACAATGGAAGATCCTCCTCTAGTTTAGGTCCCTATAATCTCAATATATTAGTTTGATAGAAGACCGTTCAATAAAAAATCTAGATATATTTTTATAAGCATAAATATAAAAATTAGAAATTTTTATTTTATCTAAGAACTAGAATTTTGTGGATGCTAGAATTTTATAGACTCTAAAATTAAAATTTTATAAAAATTTTGATATTTTATTTTTATGTAAATTCTTATTAGAATTTTGGATTGCCCGTATAAATTTATTGAGACATTGTTTGTATTACTAAGATTTAAGAATATAAAATATTAAATTATTATTTTTTTTTTTCATCTTTTTCTCTCTTCTTTTCTGATCTTGCATAATAATTATCAAACAATTCATGAGTTCAATCATTCATCTACCATCGTTCATACACCGATTGAATAATTAAATAATATAAATAACGTATCATGTACGTCAATCACCTATCATTAAATTAATGGTTGGTTGAAAATTGAACCTTAAAAATGTTATACTCAAAACGGCTTCAACATGTAGTCCATTTTGCCCGTAGCCATAACCCGATGGACTTAACCTCGCACCGAAGACATCCCAACAATCTGGTATGGAAGCCAGAAGATGAGATAATTGACATGATGCACGGTCATGCCGGTGCTTACGGTGCAAAAGGGTACAATATGATGGTATAATTTCTATAATCATAAAACGCTGCCCTATGACCCAGCCTACCTGTAAAATAGAAATTGGTATGCGAACGTTTGGTGACCGTCGGGCACGTGATGTTTCTTTTAAGGCGAGAAATTTCCGATCCGTGCCCACAAAATTCTTCTACGTTTTCCTTTTTCCTTTGATAAACGACAAAGAAGGGTGGTGTGACATAGAAAAAGACAAATAAAGAAAGGGACCTCCACTGGGCCGATGCTTAATGCTTTCCACATTTATTCCTCCTTCCATCCGTTACCGTTTACTCTCGTCCTCAAATCCTCCCCTCCCCTTCTCTCGCTCGACCTATAAAAAACCCCTCCCCCTGTTCCCCTGCTCCCCTATATTTCCTTCCTCTCTATTCTTATTCCAAGCCTATAAATCCCGAATAAAGCTATTCTTATTCCCCGGCGAATCTATATGTCGACAGAGGCGCCGAGGAGGGCAGGCGGTAAGTTGTGCCGGCAGAGGAGCCGGCTTCAGATGCACGCGCCGAGCTCGATCCAGGTGGAGCCCGCGCCGGCGAACGTCGCGGAGTGGAAGGTGGCGATCCCGCTCCTCTCGCCGCTGGACATCTCGACGATCCCCCGGATCGGGGACCGGACGACGGAGACCGAGGCGGCGCCGGCCCTAGAGGAGGTCCGGTCACCGGACGGCGAGAAGAAGGACGCGGAGGACGGGACCCACCGGTGGATGGCGTGGCAGCATCCGGCGGCCCCGTTCTACGGCGACCCGGCAGCCGGAAACAAGCCGGCCTTCGTCGTGCCGCACCGCACGTGACGTGCCTCAACGTAGGATCCAATCATTAATCGTTCCGTGCGGTTCGAACTTTTCTCTTTTTAACCCCCCCTTTCCTTGAATTTTATTTTGGAGGTTAGGTTTTTGCGAAATTAACTTTGTAATTAGTTAATGCTATTGTTGGGATGGTTTATTTCCTTGTTAAACATCCTCGTTAATGCAACGTTGCTCAAAGTGAGGGAGAATTGCTGATGGGAAGCACGCGGTCCATAGACGAAGATAAGAAAATCCAGCTTGTCCCGAGATTAATGGAATATTTTTTTGCTAGCACTTGATGGTCAATTTCTGCGGTACATTTGTGTACCATGCCAATCAATGTCTCTTTTCTCTAGGCCAATCGTCCGAGACGAGATCACACAATGAAGATAAGATGATTAGTATAATGTACGGTCAAATGGTGCATACGATATAGGGTATTATTTATCCACTCCTTCGATTGCCCGTCACAAATCCACTTGGAAGGAAATTAACTCATTGCATAGTTTGTAAGGATTGGTGTGATGCTCCCAAGTTTTAAAAGACCATGAATGATGACTCAAGTAGTTCTAAAATAGTGGTGGTGTCCAGTCCTCCACTGATTTGAGATTTAGATATGAAAATCTTAAGAAACTTAGAAGATGTTTCTTAAAAATATAAGATGGAGTAAAAAATTAGAGCTAAGAAGGAGAACCAGCTAGAGTCGCTGTCAATTTCAAGTATTCTGATTTGCGTTTGTCAGTCTAAATCTTAACATATTTTTCAAATCTTCCTGGTAAATGGCTGCTATATATGCATACGTATATTCCAAAAAGATAATTTTCTGAGGACACTTGATGTTCTATTTTCTTAAAAATACTATAAAAATTTATGGAAATATTTAAGATAATTTTGGAGAAAATTTGAAAATTGAGAATCTATTTTATTTGATTGGTGTGATGGCTCGTGATGCAGCAGGTCCCATACATGAATGGCATGCTGTGCGATGCACCTGACTTGCTTCATGGGCTTTTACAACAGTTACAAGGGAGACGAGGCTTGTCCTATATTAGATTCTTAGGCTTGGAAATATGATTTTTACCATCACAGATTATGAGGTTTGGCCTACTTCATGTCAATTGGACCTCTTCCAATCTATTCCTATAGCATAGAAAAAAGATTTGATGAGATCTTTTTTCTATTTATAGGATCCAGGCTAGCCCATTTTACAAACATTCGAATGAATTTGGTATAGGCCTAGGCTGGCCTGTGTTCCTATGAATTCTGTTGGATGGCACAAGGTTTTCTAAAGAAGTTCCTATGAATTCTTTGATTATCTTGGAACTAGTCTTACTCCACGTGTATATTTTTCCAAAAGTTTCCCAATCAAACCTTTTTTGTTTCTACGTAGATTTTATTTAAAAACCCTTTCACATCACACATTATTATACTTTGAATAAATAATTGCAAGAACATCTCCTTCTTTCTTCTACTCCGCTAAACTCCATATATGAGGATAATTTTGTCGATTAATAGGAGTTTGAAGAATTCACATAACCTTTTCGGATCTTAACATCCACTTTTTTCTTGCTCTTGCATTGTCTAACATACATGTAGGTATTATCTTAGAACTATCTAGGATATATCTCAAATAATAAACTTTATCCATCAATTTTATGAGTTGATAATAAATCTTCTAGCATAAATAATTGGTGTTACTTAACTTAGAAGGGGGATAGTGGTGGTAAAGTCAAATATCACAATTATAGTAAAACTGGCCATCATGATTTAAGTATCAAATTTTAATAGAGTCCACATATTTTCTTAAAGGCATGATATTAATTACTAAAAACTCTAAAATTATGTTGAGTTACTGTTGGTACAACTAATCACCCCTAGCCACATAGCAGCATTAAAAAATCATTAATTTGATGGTACACTAAGATATAGTAATAGTCGATCTTATATTCAGATCAGTTGAACATCGATACCGATTCACATCAGTGAAATGTCGATATACAGCTATAGTCTCACAGCTATCGCTTTTCACTCATTTACAGACAGAATACATCGATAATTTACCATCCTCACGATCATACTGATAGATCTGATAGCCTAAGTCCCGATATGAGATGATCGATTTCTTGTCGGCCTCCTGAAGGCTGAGATCAGTAAATGCCATCCTGGCTATCTTCATTTTAATTCAAAACCTGGTTTCAACCAGCATGCCCGAGAGAAACTTTATGCTGAGGTCGGATTATCACCAACCTTGCCAATAATATATCGATTGAATATCTCGGCACAGCTGAATATGAAATCGGATTTATACCGTCCTGACCATCAGCATCCTAAGCCGAGACCGGTCATGACCAACATTCATATTATCAGTATCACTTTAAGGTGAAATCAGCTAAAAATCACCCTACCAATATTATCTTCAACTCAACGCCAAGAAGAATCTATAACTCTTTGACTATGATGTAGCTGTCATCCAATTAAACTATAGTTGTCTTTCAGCTATGTTACAGCCAATCTCCATATAAGCTAACGGTCCACAACTACCACCAAACTGGCAATTTCATTATAACAAACTAACGATCTAATAAACTTCCAACAACCTAAGCGGCCTAAGCAAATCCCTTCTATAAATAGAGGAATGGAGTACCTTTCCATAGGTAAGTATAAGATTCAAAGAGTCAATACTCTACTGAAATCTGCTTCGACTTTTTCACTCAAAAAAGATTAAATCCCAATCTGCTTCGACTTTTTCACTCAAAAAAGATTAAATCCCAACTTAATTTTTTCATCAAAATTTTTCTTTCTTGCCTTCTAGTTTTTTATTTCTACTATCTGTTCTCAAGGCCCTAGCTAACTTAGGCATCGAAGGATCCTACATTGAAGAGTACCCCATCGGTTCTTAGGATTTATTTATAAGTCAATTCACGATCTACATCGACTTGACCCATATCGGCTCTCTAGTGCGAACTCACTTCAACTTCTAGAGCCTTACAGCAATAGTTACAAACCACAAAATCACCAATAGTCAAGTTTCCACTCAAAACTACACTAAGAATAGTTCTAATTGAAGTCATGCACTACTTGATCAAACACCAAAACAACCTCACTTTGATGCCACATAGAATGGCACAATCTTATATAGTGCTATCTAGAGGTGGGCACCGGGCCGGGCCGCCCATGGATCGGCCCGGCCCGGCACAAACTGGGCTATGCCAGGCACGGCCCGCTTAGCACTATAGTGGGTCGTGCCATGGCACGGCCCAAAATAGAGGGCCGAACTAGGCTGGGGTTTGGTGGCACGCGGTCCGAGCCAGGCACAGCCCTCTAGGGCCTGGGTTGGCAAGGCCCGTCGGGCCAAGCACGGCACGCACCCAGGCCCGGCATGGCCCATTTGGCATGCTATAGCCTCTTTAAAATTTTTATTTTAAAAAATAATTTTTATAAAATAAATTAAGTTGGTGGATAAATAAAAAATATAAGATATTAAAATTTTTTTATAAAAATAAAAATCACCTTGTAATGGTGGAGGGTTTGGCATGGACCCCTACCAGTTTATTAATATAAATCAAAATTATATAAAAGATGGAGGGAGGCTAGGCCTAACCTCTAGAATACAAAGAGAGAGAACTGATAAGAAAATAGATGTGACTCACCTCAATAAATAAAAAATAAAAATATATAATTTTTAAAAATTAAAAATTAAAAATAAATCTTACTAATTCTCTGTTGTATTTATATCATCCTCATCATCAGATCGAATATCATGTCCTCCTTTGTCCTGAAATCTTGCCTCCGCATCCAACCAATCTTTGAAACAGAACAGGATCTCAACTATCTCGTCCGTCATCCTGCTCCTCTTTTCATCCAAAATACGTCGATCTGCACTAAAAGCTGATTTCGATGCTACTGTGAACATCGGCATAGTTAAAATATCATGTGCAATTGCAGACATAACAGGGTATTGATTTTATACATTCTTCCATCAGGCCAATATATCAAGATTTTTTATTTAATTTTCATCTAATGCAGAAGATATATCATTTCGTAAATAAAATTTTAATTCATTACTTAAAGATGAAGAAGATGTAGATGAAGAAGATGCATGTAAATGTCTCCTATATACAAAAAATGAAAAAATAGATGATGAACGAGAGATACTAGAAGTTGATTGTGAAGATGATGTAGACTGTCTAGATCCATGAAGTTTTTCATCATATAATGCAAAAATATCATAAAGTAACTGAGCTACCTTAACTTTAGATTCTTCAGAATCATAATTTATATATCTACCAATTTCATCAAGTAAAATATATACACCACTTAATTTGATCCGTGGATCAAATATAGCAGCTAAGTTATACATGGGACATACCATATCCCAATACTGATTTTATTTTCTTTTTATTTCATAAATAATAGACATTAAAACATCATCAAATCTATATTGTGCAAATTGACTATAAATTATATATGCCTATTATAAAAATGCATAAGAGGTTGGAAAATAAACATCAGAAAGTATTTATAGCATTATAAAAACTAACTAAAAAATCTTCTAAAATTTTTTTTTCTCAATCATTTTTAGTCAAAATAAATTATAATCCACAATCATTTATATATGTATTTAATAAATTTTTATATGGATATGCATCATGAATCATTATATATGTAGAGTTTCAATGGATAACTACATCAAGTTTAAATTTTTTAAAATATTTACCATGGTCTAAACATAATTGTTTAAATTCTTACAATCATGCTCTTGAAGCATGAATAAAAGATATCATATTTCTAATTTTTATAATTATATCTTGAACCATGTCCATTCCAGCTTAAATAGAAAGATTCAAAATATGACATGCACATCTAATATGAAATAATTTTTCATTAACAATGGGATGAAAATAGTCTTTCAATAATTGAATAGCTAAATTATTATTAGATGCATTATCAAATGTAACAGATATAATTTTATTACTAATACCATATGTAGCTACAGTTTGATAAATAACATTAAAAATTTATTGGCCAGAATGAAAATAATCAAAAGAATGAAAAGCAAGAATACGCTTATTTAATTATCAATCATTATCTATGTAATGAGCAGTAACAGAAATAAAATACATACTACCTACAGATGCAGTTCATATATCAGAAGTTAATGATATTTTTGCATTTAAAGCAGAAAGATTATCGATTAAATCATGTTTCATTGCTAAATAATTTGTCATAGCTACTCTTCTAAATATACATCTACTGATTCTTCTATAAGCGGGTTGTAAAGCTAATTGAATATATTCTTCAAAATTAAAAGATTTACATAAGCTAAAGGATAATTCATCTCTAACTATCCATTTTAAAAGTGTCTTTCTTTGATTTTCATGATTATAGGCAAAAGTTCCAACAAGAGCACCCTCTTATGTATTAAGAGTGCTTTGAAGACGAGAATCACTTATCCTATGAGATTCTTAATGTCTCTTCAAATGGCCAGTTCTTTTAGTACTGGCATAACTATATAATTTGGCATATTTTTTATATTTTATCTTATAGACTCCATCTATCAAAACTCTATCAAAATCATTCTACATAGTGCTAGTCCTCTTACGGAAAAAGGATCTAGCTTCCTCAGAAGGGGCTTCAAAGGGAGTAGGAAGAGTTCCTTCCTCCTCCGAAATAGGAAGAAAAATGTCGGCATGCCTAGCAGTGCCGGCTATACTCTCATTATCATAACTTGCCATCTAAACTAAGTAAATATAAAAAAATAAAAACTAACCAGTAATCAGCAAAAGAAAATTAAATTATAGAGCTAAAGAGGAAGAAGAGATGGAGCTGAGACTAGAGAATTGAAAAGCCGGAGGAGGAGGGCTGGATCGTCGGAGGTCGGATAGCCGAAGAGTCGGAGAGCCAGATTTATGGAGCTACCCTTAAACTACGACCTCCAAAAAAGAGATGCTTCCTCCTCTTGTATGACTCTTGAATTACTAAACTACAATTCGTATTAAATATTTAATGGAAGAGAGAAGAATTGCTAGAAGAGAGAACAAATAGAAGTAAAAAGATTAAAGAGAGAGAAAATTAATTTGATGAATTGATGTGGTGAGAATTAAAGAGAAAGGCTCTATTTATAGAAGTTTTAAATTTTTATTTTCCCAAAATCCCTCAATCTAGCCATTTTTTGGCTATTGAAGGGGTTAAAATAGTAAAAATAAGAAAACTAGCCATTTTAACCCTTAAAAACTAAAAAAAATCTAGTTTTAGCAGTTACGGGCCGGCCTAGCCCGTTTCAGACCGTTACGAGCTGGGCCAGGCATGGCCCATTTGGAGCCATTGCGGGCCATGCTTGGTATGGCTCGTTAAGGCTAAAAAAAAGATCTGACGGGCCAACGGGCCGTGCCAGGCTCGGCTCATCAATTTTCAGGCCTAGGGCCATGCCGGGCAGGGGTTTTATGCTTGCCATGCCATGCCATGCCAGGCCCGCTACAGTATCAGGCCCGTTGGGCCTGGGCCAGGCCGAGCCAGGCACAGTCCAATGCCTATGTCTAGCACTATCCAAAGACTAGGATCACAAAAACAAGCAATAATATGCATGATAGATGTATGAAGAAATAAAATTGGAGTGAGAAAATATAAAATTATTAATTAAAAAATATAAAAAATATCCATGGAACTCGACCCTTGCTTTACATGCTACTCATACTCTCCTAAGGCATTCAAGGAGTAATGTAGCAATAGGATGCTCGACCATGAGAAGATGCCTTACCAAAGGCTGGAGCCCCATACTTTCTATAAATGATGCTCACACTCCACACAAGGATTGGGGCTCCTATTTAATTGACTCAACCTAACACAATAAGGACACTAGCCCTTCTATGCCAGGACTCTCCTATAGCTAAAATCTAAGTCGCTTCAATTCCAACTAAAATTACACTAATCGTATGTTTGGTTGGGATTATGAGAGAAAGAATGGATGAGATTGGAAGGATGAATGGTCTTCATCCATCGTTTGGTTTAAAAAGTTATAGAAAGGATGGATGAAAAAATAAGATTCTTCGTCTATCCTGGCCCACCAATTTGTATCCTTCCAAATTGGGAGGATGAAGAGATGATGGATGGAGCATTGATAGATGAATTTTTGCATAGATAAAATTATTTCTCATTAATTTTTTTGATAAAACTATAATATTTCTTCACTTTTTCATTCATATTATTTTTATATATTTATATATATATTATTAATAATATATTATTAAATTTTATTACTAATTATTTTAATTTGAGTACATAATTTTGATAATTATAATTAAATAACTAGAATTATCTTTAATTTTTTTATTTTACTTACTATTTTTAATTAATTATTTATATAATATTAATTAATTATTAAATTAGATTATAAATTAACTAGTTATTTATATTATTAATAAAATTAATTATTAAATTAAATTATAAATTAACTAATTATTTATATAATTAAATCATTAATAATTTAATTATAAAATTATTTATTAAATTAAACTAAATTAAAATTAAATATTTATATAATTATAAATTATAGTGATTATAAGTTTATATATTATTTACTTATTTAGTATAAATTAGTATTATAAATTGATAATAGTAATAATTTTTTCAAAGAGTAGTTTGGTAAAAATATTATTAAATATCATCCATCCTTTCTTTCATTTTTTCTATACCAAACAGAGGAAGGAATCACTTTTATCCATCCTTTCATGTTTTACTAAACATATGAAAGGATGGATGAAATGTTTCACTAAACATATGAAAGGATGGATGGATCTTTCATCCATCCTCCATCCATCCTCTCTCTCATCCATCCTTCCTCATTCATCCATCCTTCGTACCAAATAAAGCATAAAACAAGCAGTTTAAAAATGAACAGGAGGAGAATGTCCAGTGAAAGAAGCTCTGGCATTTCTAGTGAGAGAAAGATCTCATCCACCTTTCGTCTTCCATCATCCCTCCATCATTCACCTCCCTCCTCCCTTCCCACCTCCATCAGCCACTCAATAGAACCTCCCTCCATTGTCCTGGCTTCCACCGACCCACCCCACCCACCTCCTAGACTAACATGGATGCCATGAAGAAGATTCACGAACAATTGAGAGAGCCCTTAAGGATTAGAGGAAAAATACTCCCCAAGGGTCATGGTGAGGTTGCAAATGGGGTGGGTTTATCTATGACCCGCTTAGATCTGATCTGAACCATTTTAAAGGACTCATGGAGCTTGGTCGGGTTCTAAAATTGAACTTGTTCTATTTTCAGGTTGGATCTGGATTTATTGAATTCGAACTTCATCTAATTCGATCCAACTATGAAAATTTTTGAATAGATTTGAATCTTAAAATAAATGACCCAATCCGATATGATCCAATCCGACCCTAATATAGGATCCAAATTGATTGAATAGAACCCGGACCTAAATAAATGACTAATTAGTAGTCACCCAAATAGCCAAACCCAAACCTAGATAAATGCCTCTTGGCTCTTACTGTTAGGGCATAAGGTCTCCGCCAAAAGTTACAAACTTAGAATTGCTCCATTCCAAATTGATCAAGCATTCATCTCCCTCCTATTTGGCTATTCTTGATCGATCTTGATTCTCCCTTCTCCTTAGCAACTTTGGTGGCCGGCAAGGTGGCGACTTTGGCATGCTCTTTGCTTCATCTCAATGTATGCTCTTCTCCAAAATAGCGAAAACATATATCTTCATCTCAAGATATGTTATGGTTGATTTCTACTTCTACATCTTTCTTTGTTCATCTCCATCCTCCTCGCCATATTCTTGCCTAGCACCTCCTTCACCGCTTTATTAATCCTCCTCCACCTCCACCAATGGCTACCACTTCTACCTAGGGCTACCCCCTGTACCTCCTCCCTCCCTCGTATTCATGAAAAGAAAACCCCATCTAGCCCTCCTTCCCAACCTTCTATGAAGAGAAGAACTTTGTATCCCAAGATCATCTTCTCCTCTTGATACTTTCTCTGCCTCTCTATTTGATTACCATTTTTCTTTTTGTAATGCTAGATTTTTTTAAATCCAAAAAATCATCTTAAGAAAGATTTTTTTTCCTAGTCTAACCCACTAACCATGATTAATTTTTCTTTTTTCTTATATTTTTCGGATATGGAAAGTTTTCTAGATTTATTTTTTTGAATCTAACCATGATTAGATCTGAAAAGAATTAAAAGATATGGTAACCATGATTTTTTTTTTATTTTTCTTCCAATTTTCAAATCGGATTTTCATATCTGAAAAGTTTGGTATAGTTTTTTCTCCTATATTTTTCTAGTCTAACCATGATTAGATCTGAAAAAGATACTCTTTTATGTTGATTCGAACATCTGAATAAGGACTGACAAATGACAGATAGTTTTTGGTGGAACAGATTAATTACACGAGTTACAAATATTTTTTTTAAAAAAATAGAGACTTTGGGGATAAATCAAAAGCAGAAGTTGAGTTGTATACAAAGACTAGAATAAGAACACATTCATTTTTAAGAATCACATAATCTTAGATCTAGAAAAGATGTAAGAATATAATTATTAATGGATGAATAATCTTGCACATAATTAATATGTAAACACTCAGCATACAAACACGACAGCAAAAAGGTTCCACCAATCCAAGGGCTAACCATAAAGATGACAGTTTCAGATGTTGATCCAGTGAGACTCCATATTTATCAGAAGAATTTAGACCCAGATGTAAGGACCATTGTTCGACCAATATCTCTTCATCATGCTGTTGGTTTTATCAGCTGCATAAGCCTCTTACTCTTTTGCACTACATTTAAAGGCCTTACCTACACACTTTGCAATGGAGAATGGGCTCGATGCATTCCTTGTTGCTTACCCATATATAAAAATTAATTTAAGTATCACCGCGATTGAAAGACCCCTTGAGTGATCATTTTCTTTGCCTGGAATAGAAAACCTGCCACCATGTCCATTGCCTTCGTAGATATCCTGTGCCATAAAAGATAGATGTTTTATCTACTGATGCTTTCTATTTAAACCGATATTTTTCTATGGTGCATTCAGCTATGTACACTTTAATCATTAACTTAAGCTCTAGCTGCATCTGGCAGAGATAAGGATATATTCTCAACTTATTTCTGAAATAAATGATTGTTGCCAACAACAATTTCTATGTTATCCCAGATCCGATCCAGACCTAAACCGGACCCACATTTTATGGATTGGGGCCGGGTTATACATGGTTCTGACTCGACCCGAATAACCCATTGAGTCATGAAATTTGATCATGGACCTGATCCAACCCGATCCGATCTTCTATTGAGCTGGTTTAGGTCCAATATCAATACACAATCAAGGAATTGGATTGGGTTAGGGTCACTCATGATCTGATTCGACCTGATCCATTTACACCCCTAGACAGTATCTTCATCCTATTTTGAAAAATATACTATTACAGAAAAGGGCTACGATAATGGTTTGGAATCACTGCTGTCACCATAGGTCTATAATAGTGATTTATGCAGCGATTATCATAATCGCTACCATTAGGCGAGGTATAGCAGCGGTTATTCAACCGTTGCTATAACTAGATCTATAGCAACAGTTTTTTAACCGCTACGATAGATTCGATATAGCAGCAATTATAAAACTATTGCTATAGAATTAATAACAGCGGTTAGTGAACTACTGCTATAGTCTATCTATAGCAGCAGTTACTTAACTACTGCCATAACTAAAACTATGGCAGTAGTTTCAAAACAGCTGCTATAGATCTACGGCAGCAGTTTTGTAATAGCTACCATAGATTATAGTAGTGGTTGGCACATATCTATGGCAGCGGTTGGCATGACTATGGCAGCGATTTTGAACTACTACCATAGGCTTTTGAACAACAAAAAATATATTAAATTTATCATTTTTTATTATTTTTTATCTGATAGATGCAATTCAATATATAATTATTCAAATTAAAATTTAAAAGAACCAAAAATTTTACATAAAACTCAATAATAATGTAGGAATATATCTCAAATACTAAAATTATATTACAAATCAAATTGTATTATAATATTTTTTTAAATAAAAATAAAATACATAAAAAATCCGCTAAATCAAAATCATCCTCTCCAAGCATCTCGTTGTCACCAAGAGGGGCTGAAGCAGGATCGGAAGGGGCTATAGTAGGAGCTGGAGAGGCTGGAGCAAGAGCTGGAATACTGGCCAACATGTCTCGGATGCTCGAAAAATCAGCTCCAAGATGAGCGGAGAGCGACACCATAATGGACATGACACTTTGTAGCTAGTCTATGCACTACTGAGCCTAAGATGCATGCTCCTGAGCTTAAGATGCGCGCTTCTCAGTCTGAGCTACCTGCGCCAAAGCCTCATCAAGCTGTTCCTGACTGACAATTCTAAAAATGTGTGAGGAGATGCTCGCTTGAGACTAATAGCTTGCCAACATATGTTCGGGCTTGCAATGAATCCTCCTAGAGTGCTTAGGTCCTAAGACTTGAGATAGATGGTCATGGAGACTAGAGGTATCCCGGCCTTCCCTCGCAAGCGCATCTAACTACTCCTGTAACTATAAATTCAAATAAAATCTCATAAAAATATTATAATACTAATCATACTAATAATACTTCAGTAATTACTTACAAAAATTCTTCTGATTGCGGCGTTCATTGACCTACCCTTCTTATCCATATGACTCGATCGAAAGATGTCACTACGGCTGGGCATAACCTCCTCTCTCATCAGCTAAAGCAATCAATCAGTTTATTAGAAACATGCAAAAAAATAATAATTCAATAATTTTAAAACTAAAGGGTCAAAATTTATTACCCCTCTATGCATACAACTAGCCATAGACTCACGACTGGGAGTATGCATGTACTCCTGAGCAGCCCGATTCTCTCGATTCTGATGAGATGTAGCCTAAAAAATATTTAAATCATATAAGTTAAAATCAAATATAATTTATCAGTATAATAAAAATTTATAAGTTATAAATTAAATCTGAAACTCTTGGCTCCTCCAATGCCTGACCATTCCCTCCTACTGACTTAGAGGACAGTCTTAGATCCAATGAATAAGCTCCTCCTTAGTGTCCCTATGGTGCTTTAGCCATCCTCTATGAAGCTTGACCTTGTAGCTTCGGTATAACTCTCAAATTTTCTACAATCGGGCATCTCAACCCCTCTCATGATCTGAAAAGTCATACATTCTCTATACAAAGTTATTAGAAGTTAGTTACGAAATTATTCTAATCAAACATAATGTAAACATATTACATATATAAAATAATTAAGATACACTTATCCAAATCTTCTTCCATATCTGATTTTCGATACCAACGTCCATCAATTATCAGTCTATGGACAGTACGAAAATGATGTCAGACCACCTCAAAAGCACTCTAAAAAAGGAATGCATCTTCTACATGGTCTCCCCTACTGGCTTTCCCTCCTGATCGTACTCCATCATGACCTGATGCGTGCAGTTCTACACATACGGCATACGTGTGGGATGGTGAAATATCCTACTGGATGATGCACTTATAATAAAAATATATTTTAAATATATAAAATTATGCAATAATTATATAAAAATAAATAAATAAATAATCGATAAAATAAAAATCTACTTTCACTGGGATCGTGTGATGTGGATGTCGGTGGAGCTAAATCGGTGGATAGAGTATGTACTGAAGATGCATAGACTACCGACGTAGCTACTAATGGAGGCTTAAATGTATTGGTGAGAGGAGTATGTGCCACTGAAGCTGATGCGGAGGTGGATGGAGTATGCACCAGCAGTGGCTCAGATGTGAAACTCTGCATAGCTCATCGAGAGGCAGGGGTGAAAGCTAGATGGCATTTCAGTGCCATCATAACCTGCAATGTTAATGAACATCAACAAATATAATATTATGTTCTGCATTTTTCAAAGTATCCATAATGAATAATCGATTGACCAATGTACATAATTTTTCCATCCATACAAAAATAAATAATATATGGATACATTAGAACATGTACATTAATCAATTGATGGGTCTATTACCATGCAATGTAAATTTTATTAAAATTAACACATAATTAATACCATCCGGCATCTTCCATTGGCCTAAGTGCATAGGACACATGAGGCTGTGACCCGAGGCATGGCCCAGAATCCGACAGTCTGGCCTAGAATCTGACGGTATGACCCAAAACTTAATGGCACGGCTTAGAATCCGATGGCCCAGAACCCATCGAGGTGGCCCACAGCCACCAGTATGGATCAGAATCTGACGACATGGCCCAGAACCTGACGATACGGTCCAAAACCTGATGATCCAGAACCCGCCGGTACAGCTTAGAACCTGACGGCCTTGAACCTGTCGGGATGGCCCACAATCGTTGGTATGACCCAGAACCCACCGATGGAGATTCTCTTTAAATATTAAAAAATAAAAAAGATAAAAATAAAAAGAAGGCTCATATTCATCATTTAATCATGCATTGTAATGTTACTTTTGATATCCACTGCAACTAAATCAAATTGGCTGCAAATGGTTATCCGCTAAACAATCACTAGCCATTCAAGATCGTCTTGCCACTCGAAATTGTTAAAATATTTATAGAAGAAGAGAAAAAATAAGAGAGCTCGTATCACTAAAATCATACTATGAATTAACTATTTTCTATCCAAAATCATTATAGCCTCTTTATAAAAAAAAACTAATTTTTTAAAATAGGATATTATAGAAAATAATAAAATAAAAAATAATATAAGATAAGTCAACTCAAAGATTTGTTAGCCTAATTGAATATATTTATACACACATATATATATTATTAAATTTAATAATTTAAAATATAATATTAAGTTATGAATATACTTTAATTTATAAATATAATAATAAATAATTTATGAATAATGTAATAAATTTATTACTTCATTAAGCATCAAAAATTACATCAATTAATAATAGAGACATATATATGCTAGCAAACCAAGTCATATAATATGCATGCTTAGAAAAATAAATTAATAAAAAATTTAAGAAATTGGGGATAAGAGATAAACCTAGTCAGACAAAGCCAAAGGATACCGATGGAGGCGGTCGGTGGTGGGGCAGGGCACAAGGCCAAAGGCCTTGAAAACTTGTTCCCTCTCACCCAAAAACACAGCCCAATAGGAACCCATAGCAGGAGTCAAGCAAAGTATGTTAGATATATGTGCCCTAGAAGCCAGAATTGGCTGACACTTGTAATACACTTCTAGGGGCAAAATTATAATTTTGACTATAATCAATAAAATGGGTTATTTTCTATCACATATGTGTATTTAGTGTCTGTGATACATCCTTTGAGTTAATGGTAATGATAATTCATATTTTCAAGAGTTGAAAATTTAAGACATGAATAATCATTATTAACTCATAAAATGCTCCCGACCATAGGATCATCACGAGGATGGTGATTGATCCGGAAGGTTGGTGTACAATCGCTTCTCTTTAGTAGATGAGTCTTGAGTCTACGGTGTGGAGACACCGGAGCGAGAGTACAGGTACTCGTTAGAGAACGAGGGCACTGAGCGTGACCACCTCGAGTAGTCATTAGGGAGTCTACCTTCTCGTCAATGACTGACTCGATGCTGCAGTAGTGTGTCTGGTTCTTTGACCTGAGATGCATCGGCAGTTCACCTTGAGGGTGTTATAGTTTGACTACACCATTACTCGGTCTCCTAGCCATATGGAACCCTGAGGTGTATGTTGGCTATAGCATGTTCATTGTAGGAACTGGATTGCATCAAGATGGAATCTATCTACCTCGGTGGTAGAGGAGCAGCCCTATGATGATCATGAGAATCAAGTCCAGAAGTCCATGGCCATGGCAGAGTGAAATAATAGAAAGAGTTTCTATTTAGATTTTCACATTGGACTCGAATCGAATGATTACATCATATGACAGAGACTAGGGTTTGACGAGTTCACCTTAACCCTAATCTGATCGGGGCTCAAGATAGAAGAACTTAATCACACAGGTAGCTGCACCAAGAGGTTCGCATTCAGCTCTGATGGGTTGCCACCATATACTGCTAGGTGTCACTGGTGGATTTTGGGAGCAATTAGAATGATTTAGATGATCGATCATTCTAGCTGTTCGAATCAGAAGAGTTCTGATCCATCGAAAGGAGTTTCGATGATGTCGATGATAGAGATCATGACATATCCCATTACCATACAGAACTGAACCTAACTGGGTCACACAAACAAGGGTTTGAATCTGGTGATCATCAATTGAACTGATCTAGTTCAATTGATCTGAATGAGATTCAATTAGGTTCAAGAAAATCGTGCTAGCACTCGATTGAACCTAACGTTCTTCTTTTACTATCATAAATAAGTTGTCCTGACTGAGCCAAAGGAGTTTGTGCTCAATCAGAGGCCTTCATATGGTCTGACTGGAGGTTGTCCAAGTCAGAAAAGGTTGTCTTATTTTGTAAGACATTACCTGCCATTTTTGGTCACCTGCCATTTCTTGTTCTTTGACTTTGGTCAAAAGTCTACCTTTGACTGGTCAAACGTTGACCATTGACACTTTGACTTTTGACCACATGTCATGCACCTATTGGAGAGCTGGTGGGGGCCTGTCCCCCTGCCAGAACCTGGCAAGGAGAGGGCGCACGCCACCCTTGGCGTGTGCCCAAGTTGGAGGCGCCTAGGAGTCCTTGTTGGACAAGGACTCCATCTCCTTTTTGGATTCCAATTAGAGTTCTCCTAAGAACCAACTTTGACTGGTCTTAGGCACCCTCTAAGGAGGAATCCAGGGGACTCTATTCCCACCAATCAGATTTAGATCTGATTTCACAAAGGGTTGTGATTGGTTGGGAAGAAGAGGAGTTGGATCACAGCTTAGTCTATAAATAAGACCCTGCGCCCAACTCAAATTAATGATTGAAGATCATTTGAGAATTCCCCATGCCCCAAGGCTGCCTCTCCCCTCCTTCCTCCATGCCAAACCCACCTTCTCCCTCTCCTCTCCACGTCCAAAAGGAGTTTTGGACCTTGGTTGGTGCGATTCCAGATCAAGAGAAAGGCGATCAAAAGCTAAGAAGGCTGCGCTGCTGCAAAAGGACGACTGCTGATCTTCAAAAGGAGTTTTGAAGATCCTCCAGATCAGATCCAGATCTGAATTTTTGGAGGTGTGATAGAGAAGAAGAGGATCTCCAGATCCAACCTGAGTGGATACCGGTAGAGGCCAGGCGCTTGCGTGGCTAGATCCAGAACCTTCCGCTGCAACAGGATCATCAACAGGGTAATAGGATTACCCAAATCAGGTAAATTAAATTTGATTTAATTTATCTTATTTTATTTTATTTATTAAAATAATAAGAATCAGATCTAAAATATCAAGATCTGATTAGATCAAAGAAAAAAAAATTTTTGAAATATATCTCTTGATCTGATCAGATCTGAACGAACCTGGACCGAAAAAAATCAGGATTTTCCTTCAACTGGTATCAGAGCCATGGTTCTAAAAGTATTTAGATCTGAATTTTAAATTTATTTTAATTAGAAAATAAAGTGATTTTAGATGTCACATGAGATGTGATCAGATCTGAAATCAGAAAAAATTAAAATTAAATGATTTGGATCTAAGATTAGAAGAATATGCATGACTAGTTCTAGAATAGAATAGTTCTATAGAATAGTCTTGCATGTTTTTGATTTAATCTGATTAAATCATATTTTAGATCTTTTATTTACTATTTTTTGATATTATAATGGTTATAATAACATCTAAAAAATAGCAAATAAAAATTATTTAATTTTAAATATCATATGAGATATGATTGATGCATGTCTAGACTAGTTGTAGAATAGTTCTACATAATTGTCTAGATTAGAATTTATTTTGATTAGATCAATTTAAATCTAATTTTTTAGATTATTATGAGATAATTTAGATCTGAAAATATGCATGATTTGATACATGAGATGTATGCAAAATATGCCATGATTAGATCTAATTTGTATATGAGATATATGATATAGATCTATAAACTGTTTTGTAGTATTGCATGTTCCTGATTAAGGCGTTCCTCTTGGCCGTCCGGTCATAAGAACGAAGAAGGGTTTAAAGGCCCTCTCTTCCCATTCGATGGGGTGTTCTTATGATGTGTAGGGGTGCTGCGTGTTCGTCCTTAATCAGAAATCCAAAACTTACTTTCTGCAAAACCCTAGATCCTGAAACCCTAGGATTTATTGTGCATATTTTGTTTATGAACCCTACTTAATTAAGAATTAAGATTTATGGAATATTAATTAGGTCTAAAATTGAGAATTTCAGATCTAAGACATATTCATAATACTGGGTTCGGGCTTGGGTAGCTCAATTAGGTCTAAGCGGTTGATCAAACCGAATCAAGAGTTGGTTAGATGGGATCAACAATGCTTAAATTGACCAGCCTAATAGGATTAAGTCTGGGTCAAGATCGAGTCACGATCAAGCAAGACCTAATTAGGCTCAGAGGTTAGAGTCTGGATTGTAGGCTAACCCAATTGGTTCTGACTCAACAATTTGGTGTCTAAGGTAAGTTTGGCACATACGACCGACTGGTTTTTAATTGGAAGCTACTCGACCTGAATGCGTTCTTGTACGAGTTAATGGCATATTCCTTCCACCGGTCTCACTTACCTGGCCATATCTGTTGACACAGTTCTGATCTGAGGTGGTCAATAATCCGAGCTAACCCATGCCACTAGGTTAGTCATAATTGTTATGACTAAGCCAAGTCTAGTTTAATGAGACCTGAATCAATTCTCCCTAAGAAAAGATTAAGTCTGAGGTCTTCCACCATTGTAGATGTGCGGGCCCTTCCCGGGGTTGATTGTTCTCGGCTGGATACAGTGGCTCAGTTGCACCGGGAAGATGCAACCATGTCTATTAGGCATTGGATGCTATGGGCTGGAGGATGAGTTGGGCTCAATATTTTGGATACGGTGAGAGACTCAATTAGGAACCCAGTCTATGCAAATGGTGGGTCTGACTTAACTAAGGAGTGGATCAATATTCCGGATACGGTGAGATTCATGAATTAGAGACCAAGTTTGGGTGCACCATGATTAGAGAATCATTGAACAAGAGTTGTTCACTCATTGGCTAACCCATCACCAATAACTGTTAGGTGAGGTGATGAGTCAGTTGGTGAGACCGCACCACCCACTAGAAATCATTAATCATGGAGATTTTTGCGCATCTCTACAGAGGGAGTGTAGGGATCCGAGAAAATAGTGGGAGCTAATTTGTTTAAAAATAAAATCCCTAAACAAAATTGGTCAAGTCAAAATTACAGTATCTAACTAGAATCTTTGACTCTCTACAGGAAAATGTCTGCGTCCAACCCATTGGCACGTATCCTGGACACACATAGACTGACTGGACCCAATTATAAAGATTGGCTCAGGAACTACAAAATTATTTTTGGGTTCAGAGAAGTTAACCCATGTTTTGGACCAGGACCCTCCCACCTTACCAGCTCCGTCCATCCACTTGAACAGAGAGCGTCTCTGGAAAAATGGATTGACGAAGATAATAAGGCCAGATATTACATGTTGGGCTCGATGTCTGATGAGCTCCAGCGCCAACATGAAGATATCGGGACTGCTCGCCAAATGTTGGCTCACCTGCAGGAGATGTTTGGTGAACAGAGTCGCGCAGCCAAATATCAAGTCACGAAAATGACTTTTTAAGGCTAAGATGCGTGATGGGCAGTCAGTCCAAGATCACTGTCTGACAATGATCAAGGACATGGAAGAGCTTGAGAAGCTCGGTGTGAAGTTAGGACTTGGACCTGCAGAACGATATTATTCTGCAATCCTTGACTGATGCATATGGGCAATTCATCATGAATTACCACATGCATAAACTTCAAAATTCCTTGGCCGAATTAATGAATATGCTGGTTACCGCTGAGCTTTCTATGAAAGGTTCTAAAGGCTCAGTTCTTGCTATGGAACGGACTTCTTCCAAAAGAAAGTCTTATGGAAAGAAAAAGAAGTCTGTGAAAAAGCAAAAGGTGGAAGGATCAAAGAAGAAGAAGGCAGAATCGAAGAAAAAGGCCGATGGCAAAGGAAAGTGTTTCCATTGCAACAGCGACGGCCATTGGAAGCGGAACTGCCCTACTTACCTGGCCACCCTGAAGAACAAGAAGGAAGGTCCTTCTGGAGGTATGCTCGTTATTGAGTCTAACCTTACGGTTTCTTCTGCATCCAGTTGGGTGCTTGACTCTGGTTCTAGTGCTCATCTGTGCACTTCTATGCAGGGTCTTGAGGATAGCAGGAGGCTGAGGGATGGAGACATGATCCTACGCATCGGTAATGGAGCAAGAGTTGCTGCAGTAGCCGTGGGAACATACCCTCTTCGATTACCATCTGGTTTAGACTTAGTTTTGAAAGACTGTTATTATGTGCCAGCAGCTAGCAGGAATTTGATTTCTGTTTCATGCTTAGCACAAGAAGGTTATGTGATCACCTTCTTTAAGGACCATTGTAACATTCTTTATGAAAGAAATAAAATTGCAAATGGTTTCCTTATTAATGGTCTTTATCAGCTACATATTGATGTACCTGTTCTAACTATCGAGCAAAACGTGAATGCCAAACGACCTAGGGATAGTCCAAACGACAGATATCTATGGCACCTGAGATTAGGTCATATAGCAGAAGATAGGATCAACAAATTGGAGAAAAATGGGCTATTGAGTCCATTGACTTTTGAGTCATATCCAACTTGTGAATCTTGTCTTCAAGGCAAAATGACTAAACTCCCTTTTGTTGGACATGGGGAGAGGGCCACAGATCTCCTTGCCCTAGTACATACTGATGTGTGCGGCCCATTTGATGTGCCGGCTAGAGGCAATTTTGTCTACTTCATTACCTTTACCGATGATCTGTCTAGGTATGGGTATGTGTATCTTATGAGACACAAGTCTGAAGCTTTTGAAAAGTTCAAAGAATTCAGACATGAAGTAGAAAAACAAACTGAAAAACCCATTAAGGTTCTTCGATCAGATCGAGGAGGTGAATACCTTAGCCGGGAATTCCTAGACTATCTTAAGGAAAATGGCATAGTCTCTCAATGGACTCCACCAGGAACACCTCAACTCAACGGGGTTTCAGAATGGAGAAATCGGACTCTATTGGATATGGTTCGATCCATGATGAGCTTCACAGACCTCCCTGATTTTCTTTGGGGACATTCATTGTTAACTTCAATTTATCTACTGAATAGGGTTCCCTCTAAAACCGTTCCTACCACACCGTATGAGATATGGCACGGTAAGAAACCAAGTCTGAGTCATCTCAGAATTTGGGGTTGTCCGGCTCATGTCAAAAGACAACAAGCGGACAAGTTAGAGTTTAGGTCCTTTAGAGCTCGATTCATAGGATATCCTAAAGAGTCATTAGGATACTATTTCTACATTCCAGAAGACCACAATGTGATTGTGAGTCGACATGCCATCTTTCTTGAAAAATAGTTTATTCAAGATAGCGGCATTGGAAAGCAGATTAAGCTTGATGAGAAAGTCTCACAAGTACAGAACGAGCTAAGGACCAATTGGAACCAAATCAGGTTGAGCCAATAAGAACACTACCTCCTCCACCTCGTAGATCGGAAAGAGTTTTCCCGTCCCCCTGAAAGATACTTAGGTATTATTTCAGAGGAAGTAGAGGAAATGTTCCTCGTAGGTAATGGTGCTCATGGTGATGATCCCAAAACCTACAACGAGGCGATATCAGATATCGACTCCGAGAAATGGCTAGAGGCAATGCAGTCAGAAATTGACTCGATGCACTCAAACCAAGTCTGGACCTTGGTAGATCCACCAGAAGGTATAGTACCTATTGGGTGTAAATGGATCTTCAAGAGAAAGATTGGTGCAGATGGGAATGTGGAGACATTCAAGGCTAGACTAGGTGGCAAAAGGTTATAGTCAACGCGAAGGCATTGACTATCAGGATACCTTTTCCCAGTGGCTATGCTAAAATCCATCCGCACATTGCTTGCCGTTGCAGCCTATTTCGATTATGAAATATGGCAAATGGACGTGAAAACGGCATTCTTCTAAATGGATATCTTGAGGAAGATATCTATATGGAACAGCCGCTAGGTTTCACATCCAGTGATACTGATCACAAGGTTTGCAAGCTGCAAAGGTCCATATATGGACTTAAGCAAGCATCTCGGAGCTGGAACACTCGTTTCAATGATGTGATCAAAAAGTTTGGTTTCATCAAAAATGAAGAGGAACCATGTGTTTTCAAAAAGGGTCAGTGGGAGCGCTGTTGTCTTCCTCGTATTGTACGTGGATGACATCCTCCTTATTGGGAATGATATTCCCATGTTGACATCAGTCAAAATGTGGTTGTCCAAGGAATTCTCCATGAAAGACCTAGGTGAAGCATCCTTTATTCTAGGAATTAAGGTCTATAGGGATAGACCGAATAGGATGCTAGGACTTTCACAGAAGATGTACATAGAGAAAGTACTAAAGAGGTTTAGTATGGAAAACTCTAAGAGGGGATTAATACCCTTCAGACATGGTATTCATCTTTCCAAGAAGATGTGCCCCAGCACACCTGAGGAAATAGAACGCATGAGCAAGATCCCTTATGCTTCTGCAATAGGGAGCCTCATGTATGCCATGCTATGTACACGACCTGATATAGCCCATGCTGTGAGTGTCACAAGCAGATATCAGTCAAATCCAGGTGAAGAACACTGGACTTCTGTGAAATGTATCCTTAAGTACTTGAGAAGAACTAAGGATATGATGTTGGTCTTTGGTAATGGAGAACTCCAAGTCCAGGGATACACAGACTCGGATTTCATGTCCGATATAGATGATCGAAAGTCGACATCTGGAAGTCTGTTTGTGTGCAATGGTGGTGCTGTCAGCTGGAAGAGTTCCAAGCAAACTGTGATAGCAGATTCCACCATGGAAGCAGAATATATCGCTGCATCAGAGGCTGCGAAGGAAGCATTCTGGTACAAGAAGTTTGCTGCAGAAATTGGAGTAATGCCATCAGATGCCATTCCTCTATACTGCGACAACAATGGCGCCATAGCCCTTGCTAAGGAGCCGAGGTCTCACCAGAAATCCAAGCACATTGAGCGGCGATACCACCTCATCCGCGATTACCTCGAGAAGGGTTACGTCGAGGTCAAGAGAGTCAACTCCGCAGATAATGTGGCAGACCCACTTACAAAGCCGTTGGGCCAGCAGAAGATCGAAGCCCACCTTGAGAAGATGGGACTTAGACTTGTAGCCAATTGGCTTTAGGACAAGTGGGAGATTGTTAGATATATGTGCCCTAGAAGCCAGAATTGGCTGACACTTGTAATACACTTCTAGGGGCAAAATTATAATTTTGACTATAATATCAATAAAATGGGTTATTTTCTATCACATATGTGTATTTAGTGTCTGTGATACATCCTTTGAGTTAATGGTAATGATAATTCATATTTTCAAGAGTTGAAAATTTAAGACATGAATAATCATTATTAACTCATAAAATGCTCCCGACCATAGGATCATCACGAGGATGGTGATTGATCCGGAAGGTTGGTGTACAATCGCTTCTCTTTAGTAGATGAGTCTTGAGTCTACGGTGTGGAGACACCGGAGCGAGAGTACAGGTACTCGTTAGAGAACGAGGGCACTGAGCGTGACCACCTCGAGTAGTCATTAGGGAAGTCTACCTTCTCGTCAATGACTGACTCGATGCTGCAGTAGTGTGTCTGGTTCTTTGACCTGAGATGCATCGGCAGTTCACCTTGAGGGTGTTATAGTTTGACTACACCATTACTCGGTCTCCTAGCCATATGGAACCCTGAGGTGTATGTTGGCTATAGCATGTTCATTGTAGGAACTGGATTGCATCAAGATGGAATCTATCTACCTCGGTGGTAGAGGAGCAGCCCTATGATGATCATGAGAATCAAGTCCAGAAGTCCATGGCCATGGCAGAGTGAAATAATAGAAAGAGTTTCTATTTAGATTTTCACATTGGACTCGAATCGAATGATTACATCATATGACAGAGACTAGGGTTTGACGAGTTCACCTTAACCCTAATCTGATCGGGGCTCAAGATAGAAGAACTTAATCACACAGGTAGCTGCACCAAGAGGTTCGCATTCAGCTCTGATGGGTTGCCACCATATACTGCTAGGTGTCACTGGTGGATTTTGGGAGCAATTAGAATGATTTAGATGATCGATCATTCTAGCTGTTCGAATCAGAAGAGTTCTGATCCATCGAAAGGAGTTTCGATGATGTCGATGATAGAGATCATGACATATCCCATTACCATACAGAACTGAACCTAACTGGGTCACACAAACAAGGGTTTGAATCTGGTGATCATCAATTGAACTGATCTAGTTCAATTGATCTGAATGAGATTCAATTAGGTTCAAGGAAATCGTGCTAGCACTCGATTGAACCTAACGTTCTTCTTTTACTATCATAAATAAGTTGTCCTGACTGAGCCAAAGGAGTTTGTGCTCAATCAGAGGCCTTCATATGGTCTGACTGGAGGTTGTCCAAGTCAGAAAAGGTTGTCTTATTTTGTAAGACATTACCTGCCATTTTTGGTCACCTGCCATTTCTTGTTCTTTGACTTTGGTCAAAAGTCTACCTTTGACTGGTCAAATGTTGACCATTGACACTTTGACTTTTGACCACATGTCATGCACCTATTGGAGAGCTGGTGGGGGCCTGTCCCCCTGCCAGAACCTGGCAAGGAGAAGGGCGCACGCCACCCTTGGCGTGTGCCCAAGTTGGAGGCGCCTAGGAGTCCTTGTTGGACAAGGACTCCATCTCCTTTTTGGATTCCAATTAGAGTTCTTCTAAGAACCAACTTTGACTGGTCTTAGGCACCCTCTAAGGAGGAATCCAGGGGACTCTATTCCACCAATCAGATTTAGATCTGATTTCACAAAGGGTTGTGATTGGTTGGGAAGAAGAGGAGTTGGATCACAGCTTAGTCTATAAATAAGACCCTGCGCCCAACTCAAAATATGATTGAAATCAATAATTTTCCCATGCCCCAAGGCTGCCTCTCCCCTCTTCCTCCATGCCAAACCCACCTTCTCCCTCTCCTCTCCACGTCCAAAAGGAGTTTTGGACCTTGGTTGGTGCGATTCAGATCAAGAGAAAGGCGATCAAAAGCTAAGAAGGCTGCGCTGCTGCAAAGGACGACTGCTGATCTTCAAAAGAGTTTTGAAGATCCTCCAGATCAGATCCAGATCTGATTTTTGGAGGTGTGATAGAGAAGAAGAGGATCTCCAGATCCAACCCGAGTGGATACCGGTAGAGGCCAGGCGCTTGCGTGGCTAGATCCAGAACCTTCCGCTGCAACAGGATCATCAACAGGGTAATAGGATTACCCAAATCAGGTAAATTAAATTTGATTTAATTTATCTTATTTTATTTTATTTTTAAAAATAATAAGAATCAGATCTGAAATATCTTAGATCTGATTAGATCAAAGAAAAAATTTTTGAAATATATCTCTTGATCTGATCAGATCTGAACGAACCTGGTCCGAAAAATCAGGATTTTCCTTCAGTGGCGCAGCGGTTCAGACGAGCAAGAGGAGGCAGGGGTGCGCGAGCAGGAAGCAAAGAACTTGGTGAGCGGCAGCAAGGGGCATGTAGATGGCTGTCGGTGGAGAGCTCGAGTAGAGAGAGAGGGCTGATGAGAGAAAAGTAAAAACGTTAATTAGCACACTATGAAATTTAGCCTAACCTATGATAGTGATTTTTGAAATCACTGTCATAGGTCTATTACAGTGATTAGTTATGATCGCTGCTATTTGATCTATAGTAGCGATTATCAACCGCTGCAATAGATCCTTAGCAACGATTCTTTCCAACTACTGCTATAGATGCATAATATAATTTTTTTATATTTTTTTTTGAATATAGCATAATTTTAGAATTTAAAGTCTATTTTCATCGTTCATTATCTAAATAATTATTGTTAGAGTATCATCACAAAAGAAAACCTCGATCCGATAGTCCTAGCTATGTCGATCGATAAAAGTTGATTTCGACGATGATGAATGACCGCATGATGATGTGACAGATAAAAACCATCAATTAATTCAAAAATATACAATGATGATCTTAATATATGTTTGTAGTATACTATTAAAATTTTACTTTAATTAGACATCATTATCATGGTCAATCTAGTACTAAATAATTTCGATCGTTAAATTAAAAATGAGTGATCAAAAAGTCAAATGGTATTCAATTAATAGATGATTTTTTAAATAATTGATATTTCTTACTCCTTTAATTATTTGTACGGTGGTGATGATAAAATTGAAACCATGTCTATATGAACTATTCATGTTAAACATATTTTATAAAAGTATAAGCGTAATTACATAAGACCTTTAAGAATAAGTATTATGAGATATATAGTTTTAGATTGTTCATATATATGCAGTTTGAATTTTACGATCACCACCATACAAACGATCAAAGTAGTACCAAAGATCATTTATCTAAAAAATCATCTTATAATCGGACATCATTTGGCCTTTTGATCACTCATTTTTTATTTAACAGCTGAAATCATCTCATGCTAGATTGACCATGATAATGATGTCTGATTAAAGTAAAATTTTAATAGTATGCTACAAATATGATCAAGATCATCATTGCAGGTTTTTGAATCAATCGGTGATCTTTATCTATCAGATTACTATATGGTCATTCATGGCCATCGAAATCAAATTTTATCAGTTGACATAATTAGGGCTATTGGATCAAGATAGTCTTTTGTGATGACACTCTAACAATAATTATTTAGATAATGAACAGTAAAGATGGAATTTAAATTTTAAAAGTATATTATATTCAGAAAAAAATATGAAAAAAATATATTATATATCTATAACAGCGGTTATATTTAACTACTATCATAGGTTGACTTATAGCAGTGATTGATTAACCACTGCCATATAATCAATCTGTGGAAGCGATTATAGATAACTACTTCCACAGATTGATTATATGGCAGCGGTTAATCAACCGCTATGATAAATCGAATCTTTGGCAGTGGTTATACCTAACTGCTGTCATATATTTGATCTGTGGTAGCGATTTTATATAATCGTTGTATAGATTTGATTTAAGACAGTAATTTTATATAATCGCTGCTATAGATCAATTTATGGCAGTGGTTATATAAAATCATTGTATTCTGTGATAGTAATTTTTGAATCACTATAATAATAAATGCTGTCATAATTCTATTCTATAGTAATGGTAGCAAGGAAGTCCATCTCATCCCTGACCTATATGATAAAGTATCTTATGGGCGCGGACAAGTTCAGGTGCAGCAGCAACAACTTCGAAATCGTACTAGTGTTCTCTAACAAGGGCAAACACTACCCCGTTGGGAAGCTGTGCACCCAGAACCTTATGTGTCAACATCACGATCCATCAACGCTTCATCAAGCCACCTGCCGCTCAAATTGGATAGTGGGTCTGTGCCTCCCCTCGAAGACTGCCCAACCAAACTTTTCGGGCTTTCCATCGCGACCCTCACCGTTACAAGTATCATCTGTGCTCACATTTGCGGAAATCCTCCGTTCCTCGCCTGTGCCTGAACTGCCACGGACCTTTGCTCAAACCTCCACCCTACCAGAAAGAATCTCTATAGAGCGAGGAATGGTCAAATCGACAAAATTACCACCCCTTATTCGCGTCCAACATTGTTAGAGGTCATATCTCTGCCACTCAACATAACTGCCCTTCCCCATTTCAACCATTTAAAATCACGGTCTGTTTCGATTGTGGAGACTCGAACCACCTCAAATTTGTTTGTAGAACCATCTAAAATGTTTCCGTTGCAGATGGTTTGGATACTTCTACAAATCCTGCTGGACCTCTACAAACCCCTCCACTTCTACATACAACAATCTCATTTGCAGCAAATCCCTCACTATACCCCCCTCCTCCCCCCCCCACCACCAACCTTTCTACCCCTCTGACTTCAGATCCCTCTTCCTCGCATCACCCTACTCCAACTCTCAGCTTTTACCTTCAGACATGGAACCAGAACAACCCTATTACTCTTGTAAGGCTTTCCTTCCACTCTCCTAAGAAATGTCAGAGACCTCAAACTATCTAGGGGGAGTGGTGTATGTTGAAGCTTTTGGTCGATGTATCAAAGTTGATGATATACTCTCACCCATGCACCAAAGGTGGCCAACTCTAGGATAACCAAACAATTGGCAAAGGAAAACCGTTTCTTCATCTCTTGCCCCTCAAATGAAGTGATCCAATCTCTCACGGCAATGCATACAAAGGGAAGGCTTCATGCTTGTTGTCAACTTCTGGGACCCTCAAAGAGGAGCTTCACCTCATAATCTTAGATTCAAGGTTTGTGCTCTAGTTTATTTGACTTGCCTTGATGTGATAGAATGCAGAGTTGGTGGCTACCATTATATCTAGCTTTACCATTCCTTTTAGAGCTAGCAGATCAAGCCTCAGATGGGATGATATTACAAGCTTTGATATCCAGTTGTACTATGAGGATCTCATAGATATTTCAGACATCATTGAAGTCATGGTTGGCCCTCATACTTATATCGCAAGAGTAGTGGTGAAATTTACTAGATTGGAGGTTCCACCCTTTGATGACTGGGCCTTCTAAGATGATGATCTAGTTGACTTGGGTGATAGTAAAGATAGTTTTTGGTATGGGCTCAAAATCAAGATACTGAAAGCTGAAAACTATTGAATATCTAAACTTAATTTCATAGATTACATATTGGTATAATAAGAGAATTATGTCATAATAAATGAAATAAATATATAGAGTTAAGTTTCAAGAAAATGTGGTGAAGTTAATTCCTGGATTTAATCTTAGACCCTTAGTAAAAGTATCATAACTTTATATTTTATGAAATAATGGAGAAATATTGCTAGGTCATATATAACTCATTTACGGATGTTTGAAGGATCATATGTGTGTAAATAAATACTTGTGCTTTACCATTTTGGTATGGCTAAGAGTTGAATGAAAATATTAGCACATGTTTTATTTTTATTATCTTCTATTTCCAACTCAAATATAAAATTGAGTGATATAGTATTCTATTGCACTTCTGCTATTACCAATATAGTGGTATTAGAGCTATAGAAAAGTTTTGCAATGGCAAGTAAAAGTTTTCCGATCCCGTCTTATTAATAACTTTGAGAATTAGAGCATCCAAATGAAACCGTTGCTTGGCTCACAAGATATTTGGGAGATAATCGATAGAGGCTTTATAGAGCCTCGGGATCAGACCACTCTAATGACAAATCAAATGGAGGCATTAAGAGAATCTAGGAAGAAGAATAAGAAGATCCTCTACATCATTTATCAAGTCTTAGATGAAGCTGCATTTGAGAAAGTTGCTGCTGCTGCCACCACCTCTAAGCAAGCATGGAAAATGTTCCAAAATGCCTACAAAGATGTTGAGAAGGAGAAAAAAGTTTGCCGCCAAACATTGCGACATGAGTTTGAAGCCTTGCAAATGAAGGACTCGGAGTCCATCTTAGAGTACTTCACAAGAGTGTTAGCTATTGTAAATCAATTGAGATGAAATGGTAAGACAATGAATGACACCCAAGTTGTACAAAAAATTCTTTACTCTTTAGATGCCAAGTTTGATTATATAGTGGTGGCCATTGAAGAATCAAAGGATCTAGAGTTAATGACCATAGATGAACTCACGAAATCTCTCTAAGCTCATGAGCAAAAACTTCATAAGAAGAAGCAAGATTCGGTGGAGCATGTTCTTCAAAACAAGCACTTTTTGAAAGAAGGATGGGAGGTCACAAAAGGTAAAAGAAATAATAGAGGCCATGGCAGAGGTCATGGTCAAGGTCAAGATAGAGCTCATGGACATAGTTGAGAACAAGATGGATATATAAACTATCACTACTACAAAAAGGATCTATGGCAGCGCATACTATAGTAGCAATTTTCAAAACCGCAGTAATAGGATCTACAACAGTAGTTAAAAAGAACTGCTGCCATAGTTCAACCTATAGCAGTAGTTTAAAAAAATTGCTGTCACAGGTCCGACCTATGGCGGTGGTTATAAAGAACCACTGCTATAAGTCCGATCTATAGCAGCGGTTTAAAATAACCGCTGCTATAGATCGGATCTATGGCAACAGTTACATTAACCACTGCCATTGATCGGTTCTATGGTAACAGTTACAAAGAACCGCTGTCATAGGTCAACTTATAGCAGCGATTATTCAAAATCATTGCTATAGGTCGGACTTATGGCAGCGATTTAGTGTAACCGCTGCTATATATATTTTTTCATATTTTTACTCTAAATATTATATAATTTTAAAATTTAATATCCATCTTCATCATTCATTATTTAAATAATTATCATTAGAGTATCTTCACAAAAGGTTACCTCGGTCCAATGGCTCTAGCTTTATCAATAAAAAAAATTTGATTTCGATGACCACAAATGACAACGCGATGATCTGATAGATGAAGACCTTCGATTGATCCAAAAATCTGCAATGACGATCTCAATAATATTTATAGGATACTATCAAAGTTTTACTTTAATTGAATATCGTTATCTTGGTCAACTTAGTATAGAATAATTTTGATTGTTAAATTAGAAAGAAGCAATCAAAGGATCAGACGACGTTCGATTATGATCAAAGGATCAGACAACGTTCGATTATGAGATAATTTTTTTCATAAATGATCTTGGCTACTAATTTAATCATTTTTATGATGGTGATCATAAAATACAACTCGTAGGTCTAAGAACAATCCAAAACTATACGCCGCTTGATAACCATTCTTAAACTCTATTGGTAGTTATGCTTGTGCTTTTGCAAGATCTACTTAACATGAACAGATCATACAAAAATGCTTTAAATTTTATGATAATTATCATATAAAATTATTAAAATTATAGCAAAGATCATTTAACTAAAAAATTATCACGTAATTGAATGTCATTTAGCCCTTTGATCGCTTGTTTCTAATTTAACGACCAAAATCATTCTATACTAAAATGATCATAATAATGATATATGATTGAAGTGAAACTTTGATAGTATGCTATAAATATCACCTAGATCATCATTGTCGATTTTTGGATCCATCAGAGGTCTCCATCTATCAGATCATCATGTTATCATTCATGATCGTCGAAATCAAATTTTTCTGATCGATGAAGCTAGGGCCATCAGATCGAGGTGATCTTTTATGATACTTTAATGATAATTATTTAGATAATGAATGGTGAAGATGGACATTAAATTTTAAAATTATACAATATGTAGAGCAAAAGTGCAAGAAATTGATTTCTAACCTATGGTAGTGGTTACTGAAAATCGCTGCTATAAATCTATAGAAAATCGCTGTCATAGATCTATGACAGCGATTTGAAAATCGCTGCCATGGATTAGGTTAAAATCCTTCAATTTGATTTTTCTCTCTCGTGCGTGCTCTCTCTCTCTCTCCCTCTCTTCTTGTCCCTACTCTCCACCGTCGGTGAGACCCCACCCCTCTCCTTTTTCAATTGGTACCGCCCCTCCTCCCCTCAGCTGTCCCCATCTCTCGTGCCTCCCTCCCCGCTCGCCCCTATCCCCGACCTCCCCATCACCGCGCCCACCCCCGACCCCCCATCCCCGATCGACCCATCTCTCGGCCCCTCCCCACCCCCCCATCGATCCCCCAACCATCGCCAACCCCACCTCCCAGGTCACCCCTCCCTGTCACCGTGCATGCCCCCTTTGGCCTTCCCATCACCGCGCCTACCCTCGACCCCCATCCCCAGCCGCCCCCACCTCTCGGCCCCCTCCCCACCCCTTCCCGATCGATCCCCCAACCCTCGCCACCCACACCTCCCAAGCCGCCCCTCCCCATCACCGCGCCCCCTTGACCTCCCTATCATTGTGCCCACCTCCAACCCCCCATCCTCAGCCGCCCCTGCATCTCGGCCCCTCCTCGGTCGATCCCCCAACCCATCGCTACCCCCACCTCCCGGGCTGCTCCTCTCGATCACCACGCATGCCCCCCAACCTCCCAATCACCATGCCCGTCCCCGGCCACCCCCACCTCTCGGCCCCTCTCCACCCCTCCCTGGTCGATCCTCCAACCCCCGCCACCCCCACCCCTCTCCGTCACCGCACACCACCACCCCTCCCCCGACATCCCCATCACGACGCCCTCCCGGGCCGCCTCTCCCCCTCTCCCCTCTTTCTTTCTCTTTCCTCTTTCTCTTTCTCTCTCTTCTCTCTATCTCACTATCTTGCTCTTGTTTCACAGGTTACCTGTAGTGCTATCATCTTCTTCTAGCATCATCACTAGCGATCCTTAGAGATTTCAGTGCGACACCCTCTCCATAGCTGTAAGTATAATTTTTTTTAATTTCATAGTATTATTTATTAATCACTTATAATATTTATTATAATTTTTAAAATTTTTATAATAAATATTTATTATAAATATTATAATTATCTGCCGACCTTGGATTGTGCTGGTGGGTAAGAGAACTCTTGCCGATTGATTTTGGACCGTGTCGGTGGATTTTGGATGGGGTCGTCCAAGCAGAAATAGCACCCCGATGAAGCTGGAGTTGCTACTAAGTCAGAGAAGGAGGGAGATGTATTGACCATCTTCCTAGGTACGGACTCTTTAGATACTTAGATTCTTGATTCTGATTGTTCTTATCATATGTGTCAGCGTAGAGATTAGTTTGCTTCTTCTACATCTCATAATGGAGGTAGAATTCTTATGAATAATAATACCAAGTGCAGAACTATTGGGATAGAAACGGTCAAAATTAAATATTTGATAGAGTTGTAAGGATTTTGACATATGTCAAGCATGTTTCTGATTTGAGAAAGAGTCTTATATATCTCCCTTGATACCTTAGATGCCAATGGATGCATATTTGCTAGTACTAATGGCATATTAAAAATTAAACATGGTGCCTTAATTTTGATGAAGGGAGAAAAGATAGGTTCTCTGTACAAGTTGATTGGAAAAACTATTATAATGATGCTACTGTTACATCCTTTTTTAATGATGATAATGCTATATTGTTGTGTCATATTAGGCTTGGCCATTTAGTGAAAGGGGATGTTAGAATTGTACAATAGGAATTTACTCAAGGATATTAAATCTTGTAAACTTGATTTTTGTGAAAGATATGTTCTTGGTAAGCAATGTAGGATAAAGTTTGTCATATCAAACAAAAGGAGCTTACAAGTCCTTGAGCACATTCATTCAAACGTCTGGGGAGCAGCACCAGTCACTTCTCAAGAAAAAGCTAGGTACTTTGTTACTTTTATCAATAACTTCTTTAGAAAAGTTTGGGTTTACTTCTTGAAGCATAAGTTAGAGGTCTTTAAAAAGTTCAAGAGCTGAAAAGCTAGAGTTGAAAAGCAGACAAGCAAGTAAATAAAGGTTCTCCACACTTACAATGGTGGGGATTACACCTCCAGAGAGTTTATGGATTACTGTTAGAAGGAAGGCATAACTCGGCACTTCACTATCCCAAGCAAAGCACAGCAAAATGGGATAACTGAAAGGATAAACAGGACACTGCTTGAGAGAGCTTGTTGTATGAAACTGTTTGCAGATCTTTTGAAGCAGTTTTGGACCGAAGCATTTAGCACTGCATGCTACTTGGTGAATTAGTCTCCTTCAACTTCACTAGGACTCAAAACATCATAGGAGATTTGGTTTGGTAAGCTAGTTGATTACTCTGATATTCATATATTTGGTTGCCTTGCATATATGTTGTTACAGAATGATCAAAGGACTAAGCTTGATGTGAAGTCCAAATGATGTATTCATCTAAGATATAAGGTTAGTGTGAAAGGCTACAAGCTTTGGAATTGAGTTACTTAGAAGGTAGAGCTCAGCAGAGATGCGATATTTGATGAAGCTTCAATATTGAAGAAAAAAATTCAACATCAGGTCCAAAGCGTGAAGAAGCCTATTACCTTGGTTTAGGTATAGCAACTGATCAAGATAGGCAGAAGCAATGCTGATTCAAGAGAATCTTTAGAATAGGACATAGAAATTGTATAGCCATAGAAACAAGAGGAGTTTTATTGAGTTTTGGCATTTCAAATTTGACCCACAGAAGAAAAGCCTACAGCAGCAAAGCTTACAGCAACGATGGAGAAGTCCAAGCCCTTAGAAGAGCATGGCCCAAAACATGCGCACGTGGCCTAGATGCACGAGTGTGGCGTAGGTGCACGAACATGGCCCAGGACTCGCGACCATGCGGTCTACCATGCCAAGAGCGAGCGTGCGGTCTAGGGGGAGATGCACAAATCAGGCGATGAGAGTGCATGGCCACATGACACATTTCACACAATCTATGCATGAGGAATAAGCCCCTTAGTTGTCCAGGAAGATTTCACACAGTCCAAGAGGTGTTTTGCATGATCGGGTGGTCCAGGGAGCTGGCTAGAGTGATCGAATGGCCACGAAGATTTTTTGAGTCCTAATAGGAGACCTAGATCATGTGGGACTCAATTTTATGCTTTTAAAAGGGCTTGACGGCCTATGGAGCTGGGTGGGCATTGACAAAAGATTCTGTAGCCGCTAAGGAGCCTTGAGGAGCGGCAGAGGGTCCTCCTTTGGGTTTTGTGAGAGCTATATGAGAAATTATGCTTCTTGTTGAGAGAGAAGGATTAATGTATGAGAGCTGAAAGGGTATGAACCCTTCTTGTATCTTTTTCTCTTTTTATTGTAAAGCTTGTATTTGATTTTATCTTTTTTTGTATCTCTTCTTTCTTTCTATTGCGGTATTGACATCATCATCGGAGTTGCGATCTTGGACGGAGATCCAAATTTCATACTCGTGAGGGATCCTTCTAATAAGCCTCACTCTACTGCTATAGGAAGGGCTAGAAGGAAAGGCTACCATTAAGGTTGAGAGATACAGTTGCTTATGCTTTTCCTATTATTTTTCTAATCCAATGACTTTTTAGGAGGCTTTGCAGAGAAAGGATAGCAATAGATGGCAGATTGCTATACAAGAAGAGATGAACTCTCTTCATAAAAATGAGACCTGAAAACTTGTCATTCTTTCAAAGGCAGAAACGTAATCAGCTGCAAGTGGGTGTACAGAAAGAAGAAAGCTTCATTAAAAGATGAACCATCAAGATATAAGGCCAGATTGATAGTAAAAGGCTACAGTCAGAAAAAAGGGATAGACTTTGATGAAATATTTTCTCTAGTTGTTAAGCACTATTCTATTAGAGTTATGCTTTCTATGGTGGCTATGTGGGATTTAGAGCTGGAGCAACTTGATGTGACGATTGCTTTTCTACACGATAGTCTAGATGAGGAGATCTACATATTGTAGCCAGATGGTTTTATACAGAAAGGCAATAAAAAGCTGGTATGTAAGTTGAAGAGATCTCTCTATGGTCTGAAGCAAGCTCTGCATCAGTGGTATAAGAGGTTTGATACCTTTATGGTGACACATGGCTATACGAGGAGTATGTACGATTGTTGTGTCTATCTTCATTTTCTCAGTAATGATTCTATTGTACTGCTGATCCTATATATTGATTATATGCTTATTATCTGTAAATATATGCATGAGATTTCTAAGTTGAAACAGAAACTTAATTCTGAGTTTGAGATGAAAGACTTAGGAAGTGCCAAGAAGATCCTAGGTATGGAGATTCATAGAGACTGGTAGAATGGGAAGCTATATAGTTGACCTAGATAGGATACATTTAGAAGATGTTGGCCAAATTCAACATGAAGGAGACTAAGGCTGTGAGTATACCTCTAGCTCAGCATTTCAAATTGTCTATGCGGCAATATCCTTAGTCTAAAGAAGGGCATTTAGAAATGCTCAGTACCGTATGCTAGTACGGTTGGATGTTTGATGTATGCTATAGTTTGCACTAGACCTGATTTGTTATGGGCTATTAGTGTTTTGTGCAAGTACATGGTAGATCTAGAAAAAGAGTATTGGAATGCAGTTAAATAGGTTTTGAGTTATCTGAAGGGCACATCAAATTTTGGTTTATTGTTTCAGAAAAGCACTGATAATGATATTCTAATTGGCTTTGTTGACTCGGATTATGCAGGTGATCTTGATAGAAAGAGATCAACCATAGGCTACATCTTCATTCTAGGTGGAGGTTCTATAAATTGGAAAGTGATGCTTCAGCATATCATGGCATTATCAACAATAGAGGTAGAGTATATAGCTGCGGTTGATCAAGCTGCCAAGGAGGCATTTTGGCTTTAGGATTTGGTTAAGGAACTTAGTATTGCATAGAACACCGTTCGTCTGCATTATGATAGTCATAGTACTATAAATCTTGCGAAGGATCCAATGTATCATGCTAAATTAAAGTATATTGATGTTCGGTATCATTAGCTCAGAGAATTTGCTTTGAGGTTCTTACTCAGGAGAATATTGCAAATATGATGACCAAGCCACTTCCAATTACAGTCAAGTTCTAGCATTGTCTTGACTTAGCTCTTGGTCAGTAGTGCTAAGGTGTGAAGGCCCTAGGGTGAGGGGGTGTTATCTTTTTGTAGAGAGATTCTTTTATTTTGAGTGCAGAAATTTGACCAAGTCAAAGGTGGAGAATGTTGTGGTTGACTTGACCAATCGAGATACCCACACGATGTGGGTTGTTTGATGGTAACGTTTTCAAGTTGTAAATGTAACGGGTAGAAGGCAACGTGGGAAGTCCTCTTGGTTACATCTCCATGCTGTTTTTTCCTCTTCATCGACCCTTATATCAAGAGAGGTTATTTGCCATAGATAGAAGCATCTGTAGCAGATATTTTTCTCTTCTTTGATTTGTCATGTTAGTAAGTTTTGAGGGTCATGAGTCCATCATTTAGGAGCATTTCGTTGGTGAAAAAGATTTAGCTTTGCTATGTATTTCATCTTTGAAAAAAGAATCAGTGCTTTAATATAAAATTTTTATTTATTTATTTTTCTGTACATAGTGGATCTCTCTCTGCTTTTCCCATGGACGTAGGCTACGACCAAACCACGTAAATCTTAGTGTTCTTGTATGGTTTGCTGTTATCTATTTTGCTGTGCTTTTTTTTTTTTTTTTTGATATTTGGTGCATAAATACATTTTAGGATACATAATTTTTGATCATTCCACTGTTGTACCACCGGTTTCATAACAGAATTTGTCAACCATTTCCTTTTATGTTGCTCTTACTTTGACTCAATCTAGACGATGCTCATTGAGCCCACCACAACTCCCAGTAATATTCCTCACCACAACTCCCAGTAATATTCCTGGCGCACTTGGAGCGATTGGCTGAAAAGTTTCCACATAAATGCTATAGCTTTCTTTTCCTTCTTGCTCAATGAAAAACTGCAATGGACATCCTCAACCGATAAAAAGGATTAAGAAGGATTAAGAGTATAAAATCAACTCATAAAACCAACTACAGAGTTGCCCATAGGTGAAGGACTGCTTGAATGAAGATTCCCGTGAAAACCTTCCTTGCAATGTGGTTCTTTTAACCAACTCTGTTGCCCATGGCTATAGATGTAGTTTTGTCATTGCATTCTTCTTTAGTTCGCTACTCACTCCTCCGTACCGCCACGTGCATTCATACATACCTTGTACTTAAAATTTTACTTTAATGAAACTTTGGGAGAAACACTCTTCCCCCTCGCACTTCAAAAAACACTAAAATAATTAATAAACTAGGAATATAAGGGCCAACATGATCAACTTGTGCGGATCTTGGTTCAAGCCCAGGTAGAATTACTAGGCCTTGGCTCAGTTTAGACCCAGTTGGAACTAAAGCCTAGGTGCAGTCCAAACCAACTTGTCCAGCAATTAAAAATTTGAAGAATAATTCTTTCTACACCGCTTACATATCATAAAAATGACGTAGGATAGGGTGCACCGCACGATCCTATTAGGATATGTAGCCATGCTTCTTAGTGAACATTTAATATCCCACAGCATTTAAATTTTTAAATAATAAAAATATTTTTTTTTAAAAATTATGACATCCATTCACAAAAATTATGATATTCCTTAACAAAATTATGACATCCCTGCAGAAAATATAGTTTTATGAAGGAGTGTCATAATTTTATGAAGAAGTGTCAAAATATTTTTTTCACACATATTCAATATATTTTTTTTTTCCATCGTATTATGACACTCCTTCACAAAAATTATGAAACCCCTTCACAAAATTATGACATCCCTGTAGAAAATATAGTTTTATAAAAAAATATCATAATTTTATGAAAGAATGTCATAATTTTTATTAAGAGATGCCATAATAATTTTTTCACATATATTCATTATTTCTTTTTTTTCATCGTATTATGACATCCCTTCACAAAAATTATGATACCCTAAATAAAATGCTATATTTTCTATAGAGATGTCATAATTTTTGTGAATATGTATTATAATTTTTATAAATAGATGTCATAATATGGCATGGAGGCAAAAAATAATGAATATGTCTTTTCCAAAAATTATGACATTCCTTCACAAAAATTATGATACTCTTAAATAAAATGCTTTTTTTTCTGCAGGATGTTATAATTTTTGTGAAGAAATATCATAATTTTTATGAATAGATATTATAATTTTTGAAAAGAGATATTTTTGCCATTCAAAATCACTACGAGACATTAAATGTGCATTAAAAAAAAAGGACCATATATTGGAATGAGATAATTTGATGTACTTTACGTTATTTTTTCTACACCACAAGTAGTGTAGAAAGAATTACTCAAATTTGAAATCCAAACGCTAGTTCTTTGTCCCCAATAACCATCCCCTTGTTACTTGCCAGCCCTTGCATATTTCTTTATATTTCAAATGATTTTGTTCTCCAAGACCCCTTCAAGCATGAACTGTAGTAAAAAGACATAACTTGTGTTGAAGGGACAAGTGCATCCATAATAATATCCGGTTTTCTCCCTTCTTTTATTTTTTAACCCAATATGTTGGAAAAATACTATAAAAACATGTCGTTCTTATAATCCATTTGCTCTTGGGGCTTGTTTTTACCAGAATGGCCCATTTGGTCGCCTGCTAGTTACAAATTTGGCCCATTTTCATAAAGGACCATCACAGTTAGTCCGAGACACGACATATACTAGTTGGGCTATGTGACAGCTTGTCCACTCAATACACTATCTTAAAATATACTAGATGTAAATAGCTTTATTTCTGTAAAAGTTTCTACCATTTCAAAATATTAAAAAAAAGAATAATAATGTTGGTAATTTTCTTATTATATGTTAATTTAATTATAATATTATTATAATAATCATTCTAATAGTTAGTAATTTAATATTAAATAATTTTATATCATACAAGATTAGACAAAAGATTCTAATGACCATTATAGTGGTCGATAATAATTTCATTATGGATATGTTATGATGGAATAACGTTATTACAAAGACCTTGTTATCAACCACCTTCTTTATTCCATGTATAAAATAAAATGCATGATCTTAATATTAGAATTAAGTCTTTTATATATCAGTAATATTATATAGTTTAATATTCTATTACATAAAAATATTAATAATTTTTTTTATATTTGATAATATTTTTCTGAGTAAAAATGTAGGAATTTACCATAACATTTCATTAATAAGTGAAATGAGATAAAAGCCAAAGCAAAAAAAATAAATAAATAAAGGAAAAGAAAATGAGAAGAGAGGAGAAGAAGAGGAACCGAAATAAACATACTAATCAAAATAAATCTAACCACAAAATGCGGCCAATCAGAACAAATAAATAATCACAAAATGTGACCCAATGGGTTCAATAATGCCATGCCTTCCCTTCTCCTAAATTGCACGACTTGGTTTCTGACGTAATGCTGCTTCATCATGACCCAATGCTTCTTCACAGCAGCATCTCCCTTGTGGCCTTGTCAAAATTTTTATCACTGCTGTCGATATCGTCCACTCCATCACTCTCTAGTCTGGCGTCCAAATCGCCACCCTGCACTTGATTCCTCCTGCCTCATTTCCTTGCTCCACCGCCGCGGCGTCTAAATATAATATTCCATGTCAAAACAAGCTACGTATAGAATAGAATAATAATATCATACATAATATGCATTATATTATATATAATGCAGATGAAGCTTGGTGGAGGGGCATTTTTGGATTTAGAAGAAACTAAATTTGGGATAAAACCCTAGATAAGGCCATTCTATCGATCCAAATTTATCCCCATGACAACCTAGTTTAGTAATTCCACCCTCCAAAGTCCAAAATTTGCGCACCTGGCATATGATACTTTGAGGAATAGAGATCTTTATCAAAGATTTATCCCATTTGCAAACAAAGTTGGAGAGAACTAAACAATATGATGGATTTCTTGGGCGAGCTGGGTCGGATGAACGGACAAACTCATTGCTATGGCTTGTAACCGTAAGAAGCATAAGGTTTTGCCTTTGGAACAAAAGGTCCTTAGTTAACCCTGTGAGGACTCATGGGGCTGGCTCATCACAGTGGTCCAACGAGCTTCCTATGATACAAGCCTGCATGCCTTGCAACAAAGCCTTGGGACGTACTTTCCCTCTGAAATCAGCCAATCCAATTAATCCAGGCTCAAATGCACCATTAATTATATTCTTCAACCTCATGGACAGCTCTTTTCAAGACTTCACAAAAAACTAAAAATGACTCTACTTGCTTTACCAAATCATTAGAGAAATCATCCAACTGTGATGTTGTCCGCATTGGGAGGTCTACCATCCTCAATTGTCAAATTTCAACACTTTCTAAGCAGGTGATAGGACAGTCATCTTGACCTTACCATGACATTTTGGTCTGGAACCTATGCATTCATAGGGACAAAGTTTTTCCTAAACGGTAGCTTTGGTAGGTTCAGGGGCATTTTTAGAGGTATCACTAGAATTCTTGAAGGAGACGATTCCACCGCTGCCACTATTTCTCTCACGCGTTTCGCTGGTCATTCGGATCTACATGGACCTTGTGATATAATTTCTCTAGGGTCAATAAAACCTACATTAATTAATTTGGGCTTCATCTGCTACCACATCTTTTGGGGGGGGGGGGGGCGGGGGTCTATGGCTCCCTACCCTATCTTGTGTGTCTTGTAATATTTGTCTAAATTGATCTAATTGACCTACCAAAGGGTTTGGATCAGAAGTGCAACCTCACCTGAACCCGACCCTCCCCTTGATATACTGCTAATCAAAGGACTCCTGAAAGCCCATTGGGCTCTCCAGGCCGCATGATAGCCCTCTCTTGCTAAGGCCTCGATTGGAGGAGCTGGGATCCTCAATGATACATCAGCCATATTTGGATGGACGAAACATCACCCATTCTGGAGATGAACGGCTATCACCCATCTTTCAACCCATCATGTTTGTCATGCGGCTGTGTTTGGCATGCTAATCCACAGAGGTGATGTGTCGCCCATCCAAAGTAGTATGTGTTGCCAAACATGCACCGTCAAATAGAGGCATCCAAGTGGTCACATGCCTCCCCTGGGGATTTTTAAAGCAAGTCGGCCCAACTACCATATGCTCCCCACAATTACGGCTAGTATCTCCCAGCCCCTAAATTGCAACTGTGTGATCAAGACTCAATACAGCACCCTCCAATTTGCAGCTGAGAGAACGGTCATCTTGATGACCTCCAATGTTTGGACCCATGCAACAAAGGAGAACAATCGCCTTTAAGTCTGAAAGGTAGCCTTGTAGGTTGATGTGCTGCTACCGAACAAGACCATGGCCATCACGTAGGGTCTGTAAGGTTGGAACTGTCCTCCAAAACTCCCACTATTCTCCTACGCGTTTCTTAATCCATTCACTAAATCCAGGTCAGAACTACAGCGACCTTGGATGCTTAGCTTCCCTTGGGTCAAAAAAACCTACAATTAGGCTTCATTGCCTGCTAGACACGGGGAAAGACTTCACCTTTTTTCCTCATCTCAAGCTTTCTATGCTCGGAACAACAACAAAAGTCCCCATCACACGCACTCCTTCCTTGGGGCTGGACTATTCATGAGGTGACACCCACGCTTGTCCCTTGTGGTTAGTAAGCATTGGATGGGTATTTTCTTTAGGCTAAGGGGGTCCTGGACTCGGAATATCTGCCTCCAAATCAAACCACACCATCCTCGATTTATCTAAAGCTTGAGCCACTACAAAGCATGATGACTAAAAAATTTATGCAATTTGGCTTGAAAACGAAGGGATAGCGTGATGTCCTGCCACCATCAGGCAGGTCCGCTCGTGTGGCCTTGTTTGTCCCCAAAATTTGGATGGGAGACTTTAGAGGCTTACGAGGAGAGGCGCAACATATAGATCTTCCCCAACTCGCGACCCTCGATAACTACCACACTTGGTAGTCTTTGTAGGCTTGACAAGGACCCAAGACCAAAATTGGAGAGGACAGGATCCAATGCCATTGAAAGTCCGAGCATCTAATTGCGTAGAACTTGCAATTGAAGTCATTGCCTATGGCATGTCTTGTCTCATGATAGATTATTTGATGATCAATATATGAAGCAATACGACCGAAACTTACCAATGGAATTGGAGGGAATGCATTTGTTCCTCATAGGTTTTCAAGGGCGTCGTACCTTTTTTCCCCCTATGGTTTCTTTTCCTTCAATTGGAAGCATTTAGAAGTAGGAGGTCCAATCTGAGCCATCAAGAATGATAGGGATGTGGTTTAGGTTGTTGCTATTTGTGACAGGTGGACCTACACCCAAATGCATCGGCATTAATTTTCGGTGCTGGCCCATCTTTATAAAAAATGCATATCGAAAAGATTAACCAAAATATATTATTTGAATTGAAAATATTATTTAAATTTCTTAATTTTATGTAAATATCCAAAATTTATTTAGTGTATAGTCAGAAACCAAAGACAAGCCTATATGGATCTTCAAATAAGTTTTTTTTTAGCTTTCTTAGGAATTTAGAGCCAAAAATATTAAAATAAAATATTTCAATTATATTTTGCCCCTTGGATATGAAAGTTTGCAAGTTCAGGTGCGGAAGACTATTTGGATGCAACCAAAGCAAGTTGATTTTGCTTCTTAATACCTTAGAACTAAGAAAACAATTCCTTAGAGCTAGATTGGCTCCCTTGAGCAATATCCCTTAATTAATGGTCTCAATTTAATATATGAGTCGATGTACATGTCTATCCTCTACAGAAATTATCAAGGGAAGAAACAAAATTAAAAAACCAAAGTTCACTCCTTGACAACAACCACACAACAACTGCTATGACATCAACATTGCTGCAAACAATATAATAGCATGATTGTCTATGAATTGTTATGTTGGTGATTTCTTTAAGCTCTTTGGAAACAACGAGAGAACAAGGAAACACCAACAGTTTGACAATAATAAAAACACACGTGTACTGGCCCCACATGCAACTTCTCTGTCGGCTCTGGTGGCCTTCAGAAGACCCGTTGTATTTATTTTGGACCACGCCACCTTTTGTCCGGTCTTCTCCAAACCGTGCCAAATTTGACCAACTACCCAATAAAATGACAACCGGAATAGTTTTATGCCTTCTCTCCCATCGAAGTGAATAGCTTAAAGCAAAGACATGGAAACAAGGAATGATCTCAAGATTACTTGGCTCTGGAAAACAAATCCTTCCACCGTCGAACGCTGTTTTGTGTTGCAGCGAGTCTATCGTTGCAACCAGCTTGATATCGAGATAACTAGTAGATTAACTACACGTAATTGGGTGGCCAAACCATAACTCTCTAATTAAGAGGACGTTGCTTGCACCGCTCAAGTTAATTTGGGATTAGCTTTCATAAGTATAGTTTCTACTAGGATTTTCTTTGCACATAGTGATGCAAGCGTGACCTTCATCGGGTGGACCTGATACAATAAAGATGCCTGATAATATTATTTGATGTGCAGGATCTATTAATATTTTCTTGCTGCTATTTTCTTGTGCAAAAGTTATCTTTCTCATAAGGGAACGCAAGATCTTTCAGGTAGATTACTGTATCTAATAAAGCCTCCATTAGATCATGAACACGTTTACGGCTCGTATAAAGGAAACAGACAACATGATGATCTCATGATTACGGGAATTATCTGCTCTTCAATCCGATAGTTGGTAGCCAAATTTCATAGTCTTACTGTTACTTTTGAATGACAATTAAGAAGCAATCACAACAGGCCAACCATATGTGTAGTTGGTTAGCCGTTCAAACATACAAATCCCGACCAACTTGCACCCAAGTACTATTTATAATTCTCAAAGAATAGTTGTACATAACTTGTTTGCTTGTACCCAAGATCTATTTCAGGATTTTATGCATAGTATTCATATTAATTTTAGACAGACATACTAACTTTTTATAGGACAACAAGATGTTCTAGCTCATTAAAATATGTTGCACCAACATGTGAAATTCTATCATTGATGGAATATGTGTTTGAGTTGCGAACGCTAACCTACATTCTTTTGTAGCTGGGTTGAATTAATGTTCTTCTTACTTGCAAGTGTAGTTTTTGTATTTGCTTACATAGGTCTTTTTTTTTTCCAACCGGCCTAAGTGCGGTGGAAGCACCAATTGGTGTCTTCTAGCAAATTACATGGATGGATGACAAGACCATTTCCATGTGAAAAGAACGGCCATGCCTTCCATGCATCTTAGCTTTGTCAAAGTTTCCATGTGACATTTCTCTAACAATTATGTTACATCTGATGATTGGAAACAGCTGGAGATTGGTCACAGCGTCAAAGACTTCTAAAATCCAACTTCTCCTCTTCTTTAATATATATAGTTAGATTTTGTAATAAGTAAAAAACATGTGTAAGAAATATTTTGATTTTTTTAAACCTAGTTATTGTGACGGTACATCGCGATCGTGATATTATTGTATTGTATTATTCTTGCTTATTATATTGTGACTTGTGGAGATGCTATTACTTGTACAAACGGTGAAGGCATGGGAGCTACCTTCCTCTCTTTTTCTTTTCTATTGTTTTTTCTCTTCTGGCAAGCGTGGAAGCTAGCTGTAAATAAATGTTTACAGAACAAATGGAAAGAAGAAAATTTTAGTACTCTATCTCTGATGGTTTTATGCCTGTCCAACATGTCAAGCTTAGCAACGCGGGTGCAGCATTAGAAGACGACATAACCGAAGAAGAAATAAAAAAAGCTATCTTTGGGCTTGCGAAGGACAAAGCACCCGGTTTTAATAGTTTTCTTGCTCATTTTTTTCAGAAATATTGGGATATAGTTAAAAAAGATCCCATCAGACTCTTCCATTACTTGAACGATGGGAAGAGCAACATTCGTAGGCTCAACAACACTTACATCACTCTCATCTCAAAAAAGAAAGATAATCCCACAGTCAAAGACTTCAGACCGAACAGCTTAGAAAACTCTATTATTAAAATTTTCTCAAAAATCTTAGTAAACAGATTGAGCAAAGTCATTGCCTCCTTAATCTCCTCAGACCAAAGTGCATTCATCAAAGGTCGTTCAATTCATGAAAGTTTCATTTCGGTTTCTGAAATTATCAACCATTGTAAGAGAACCAAGAGAAAAGGAGCCTTTCTGAAGATTGATTTCGAGAAAGCTTTTGATAATGTTTCTTGATCCTTTCTTTTCCAGCTTTTAGCAAAGTGTGGGTTTGGCCCAAAATGGATTTCCTGGATCAAACAAATTATTACAAACTCAGTTTCTACTTTGGTAATCAATGGGAAGATGGGTAACTGGTTTTCCACACGAAGGGGCCTCAAACAAGGCAATCTACTGTCCTCTTTTCTTTTCATTCCGGTAGCTGACATTCTACACCGCATCCTTCTCAATGCAGCCAAAGAAAAGCTTATTGCTGGCATTGGATCCTCCAAAACCATAGCTAGCAACTTATGTATTCAGTACTCAGATGATACAGTCATTTTCTACAGCCCCATCAAAAAGTATATGAACAATCTCAAATTTATCATGTACTCCTTCAAACTCTTGACTGGCTTGAAAGTAAACTTCAGCAAGATCCAGTTGATTAGGATTGGTCTCTCTCTTACAGAAGTATCGAAATTCTCAAAACTACTTGGTTGTCAGATTGCCAAGCTCCCTCTTTTTTACCTCGATTTACCACTGAATCATCGACATTTGAAAGCAAATGATTGAAAGTTCTTGATCGACAAAATTGAAAAGAAACTTGCCGGATGGAAGAGAAATGTCTTATCTCTTGCTGGTAGACTAGTTCTCATTAATTCGGTGCGCAGGTCAATTCCATTACATTGATGTCGGTTTTTCTCCTCCCATCTGATACCATCAACCGCATAAATCACATCTGCAGAAAATTCTTATGGGGCGATCAAGATACATGCAGTATATTCAAGTTTCTTGCTAGTTGGAATCAAATCTCCCGTCCAAAGAAGTTTGGTGGACTAGGCATCATTGACCTCAAACTTCAAAACTTTGCCTTACTTAATAAATGGTGGCACTTTCTCTTCTCTGATATCATGAAGCCATAGAAGGCTCTCATTCAAAATATATACTATTCTAACAACGAGATGCCAATCATAGACTCCAAAAAAATCCAGCACAAGAGCTCCCCATTTTGAAAAAGTGTTCTAAAAACAACTACACTTTGCCGAATTTCACAATCTCCGGAACATTCTGCGTGACATTCATCTTTCCCAAAAAGAATATCAAAGAAAATGGCTATGGCAATCGGACACAGGATATTCGGTCTCAAAATGTTATAAGTTCCTAGTACATAGTGGAGTAACACCAGTATTTTGCTCTATAATTTGGAAGCTCCCTCTACCGGAGCAATGTAAGATTTTTAACTGGTTTCGCCACAACTATCAGTTACTTACTCGGGACATACTTAATAAGAAAGGGTTGCAAGGTCCAAGTAAATGCTCTTTATGTGGATGTCAAAGTGAAACAGCTGATCACCTCTTCATCTCTTGTAACTTTATAGTAAAGATCTGGAATCATTTATTTTCGAATTTACCTCAATCAGAAAATCTTTTCAACTTCTGGATTCACTGGAGAAAATTTCACACTGATAGATCGATGCTTGGATCCTCCTACACTCTGGTGGCAATTGCACTATGGTGTATATGGATTGAACGAAATAATCGTATCTTTCGATGTGAAGCATTGAGTCAGGCTACTTTGACGAAGAAGATCATCTTCCTTCTAGGTGACTGGACGAGACACTCAAGTAATGAACGGATTTTTTATCTCCATTCCAAACTTTCTACAGCAACTGCCTGACCATGACGAAAGACAACGATCATCTGATACACAAACCTGTTCTGCACTTATTCTTCTCCCGTTGCAGTCATGACAATCAAATCTCAACATAGTGCGATCAATCGATCTTGAAGATTGGCAACTCTGAATTCTGAAGGCCTCTTTTATCTGTATAATCTTATTTCTACACCCTCTCTCCACTTTGTTTAGACTCTCAGAACATTTTTCCGACCTTCGGGCCCTTCTGTCTAAGCCATCTCGGCTATAGACTCAACCATTATTTTGTACAAATTATATATTTTTTTTATATATATCTGGAGGATGGTTCTCCTCCCTTCTCACCAAAAAAAAAAATTCTAACTAAAGTGAGACGGATGATGTTCCAAAATCAAAAGATAAAATATTTAATTAAAAATTATTGGGGATAAATTTTACTTTCATCGAAGTTCAGTCTGACGCTTAGCCTAATGCAGCTGGTAATCACAGAAGTGCTTCAATTAAAAATTCTCTCCCTAATAGTCAGACTCATTCAGTGGCCGAACTACCCCAACGACCAAATCCAACCGAACTTCTCAGCGGCTGAACTCCTTCCAGACTCCTTCAGTAGTCAGGCTCCTATGAGAGCCGAACTTCTTTCGGACTCCTCCAACAACCGAGCTTCTACGGAAGCCAAACTCCTTCCAGACTCCTCCAACAGTCAGACTTCTACAGAAGCCGAACTCCTCCAGCAACCGGGCTTCTATAGAAGCCGAACTTCTTTCGGACTCCTCCAGCAGTCGGACTTCTACGGAAGTCGAACTCCTTCCGGACTCCTCCTTCAATCAGACTTTTATGGAAGTCGAACCCCTTACAGACTGTTCCTTCAAACAGATTCCTACAGACGATCCCACTACTAAACGGCTATAATTATCACGATAATTATGATTATTATTTATCAAGACAACACGATCGGCATTTATCAAGATAATCATGATCGGCATTTATCAAGATAATCATGATCGACATTTATCAGGACGATTACGACAAGCTCCGTCTATAAAAAGGGATCCTCCAGATACGTTTTCTCTAAGCTTTCTTCTTCTTCCCAAAACTTTACCGAACTCCTCTCTGAGCACTCCATTTCTATTGGCCAAAAGAACTAACTTAACCGTCGGAGGATCCTATCGAAGCCACCACCACCGACTCCGGACAGAACTTTATTTTGCAGATCACCGACGGCGACCTCGTCTTTCTCGACTCTAGTTCAATCCGATATCTACCAAATTCAGCATCAACAGAATTAGTGCTGGAGGAAGGAACCTCTATTCTTGAGATTTTCTTGATCTTAAAAGAGTGCTCAGCAGTGATCTAGAGTTCTTCCTAGAAAAAAAAATACCTCTTAGGAAAGCTTCGATCCGACGATCAATGGCCTCTATAGTCAGATCCCATCTAGATACATTAGTTTTTGTTCCAACTCTGGTAACTCAAGCTCTATCTACTGCCATAGTGGATCCGAAACAGTTTAACCTACTGATGCAGTGGATTCAGGGCCTCATCGAGATGGTGCAAGCCATGCGACAGCCTTCGATGGCGACTTCGCCAAGAAATCCACCATCAGAATGTCGAAAATCGATCCCAAGAAAGAGCATTTAGGCTAGCATATCCATTATCGCTGGAAAGAAAAAATAGAGAGTAGAGGATTCAAGTTTGGATCATGGTTCTCCTCTGAAGGAGACCTTCCCCATCTGTAATCGAAAGCCCTCCAAGGTCTGCGACCGAGATGACGTCCTCAATCACAAACTATGGAAGATGGATCGATGGATTAAGGAGCTCGGCCACGTCGCCCCAACTCACCATGACGACGTCCGCATCGGTCCTCTTTTCTTTCCTCGAATTGTACAAGAGTCCGTTCCATCGAACTTCAAGCTTCCTCAACTTGAAAGCTATGATGGAACCTATGATTCAGTCGATCATTTGGAGGCCTTCCGAATCATGATGCTACTCCACGATGCACCAGACACCATATTATGCCGAGCTTTTCCATCTACCTTAAGGAGGACAGCAAAAAATTGGTACTCAGTATTGAAGTCGAATACGATCTTCTCTTTCGATTAGATGAGCCATCAGTTCGTGGCTCACTTCGTCAGCAGCCGACGTCCACGCCGAGGTTCAGATTTTTTGATGAATGTCAAGCAGAAGGAGGAGGAATCCATCCGAACTTATGTCATCTGATTTAACGCTGCGGCATTGAAAATCTGGGATCTAGACCAGTCTGTTGCAATAGCCGCACTCAAGGATGGTCTTCAGAAGAATGATTTACTATTTTTTTTTGAAAAAAAGGTATCCTAAAAACTTTATCGATCTGCTAGCTTGGGCCGAGAGATATGCCTGTACGGAAGAAGTCTTCAAATTAAAGGATAAAAAGGTCACAGGAGAGTGGTGGACGGATGAGTCTAATAGACCCACCATCGATGGAGGGTCGAGTGAAGTTCGATCGCACTCACGAACTCCTCCTGGGTGCAAGTAAGCTCAAACTTTTTGAGCTCATCATCAAGAAAGCCCCGATAAAAGGGCGCGAAGAAGTCCTCCTCCTGGAAGGTTCCATAACTACGCCCCTCTTAACGCTCCTCAAACTCAAGTTCTAATAGAAATCAAGAGTCAGCTACCAAGATCAGAGAAATTATGGTCTCCTTCGAACAAGCACAATTGAAGCAAATACTGTCTCTACCATCGTGACCATGGCTACGATACTGAGGAATGCATTTAACTCTGAGACAAAATCAAGGAGCTCATCAGAAAGGGCCGGTTGGGTCAATTCTTTCGATGCCAGCTTGAAGTAGGAGAAAATCGATCAAAGACGCTGCCGTAGCTAGGAACAACAAGAAGATCGGCCGCCTTTCGATGTCATCAACGTTACCCCTGGGGGGGCTCGGTACCTCGATGAGCCATCATCTCTCAGCCTCAAAGCCAAGATAAGTTTACTCCAAATTGAGAAGGCCAGCATGAAATAGAGGAGGTCGTCCGGTCCGAAACTTATCGCCTGAAGGAACTCGAAGGAACAACGCTCCTACGACCATGAAATGCAAGGAATTCGAAAACGTGCTGCCAGTAATTTTTCTTCAATAAAATTTTTTCTTTTCAATATTATTATTTTTTAGTGTAAAAGCTATATGATGACAGAGAAAAAACAATCAATAGTGGCCTCCTCGTCCTAACATGAGCAAGTCAAAATTCTTCAACCTCAGCTAGAGATAGGATCTCTCTCGAGCGTCCGAGTCAACCTCGACTAGAGATAGAATCTCTTTCGAGTGTCGGAGTCAATCTCGACTGCAGTCAAGATCTCCTTCGAGCTTTTACTTCAACATCAATCTCGATAGAAGATAAGATTTTTTCCGAGCTTCAACCTCAATGGGTGTAAAGGCCTTGACAACAGTCCTTATGTGTCCCCATAGTTCATTAGGAATAGGAGGAGAACCTCATTCTAACGTGAGCAAAGTCGAAGACCTCGTTCATTTTAGACGAGATAGGAAGAGAGGCTCTAACAATGGCCTTTATGTGCCCCCACAGCCCATTAGAAATAGAAGGAGAACCTCGTCCTAACGTGAGCAAAATCGAAGATCTCGTTCATTTTAAACGAGATGGAGGAAGAGGCCCTGACAACGGCCCTTATGTACCTTCACAGTCCATTAGGAACAGGAGAAGAATCTTGTCCTAATGTGAGCAAAGTCGTAGACCTCATTCATTTTAGATGAGATGGAGGGAGAGGCCCTGACAATAATCCTTATGTGCCTCCACAGCCAGTTAGACATAGGAGGAGAACCTCGTCCTAACGTAAGTAAAGTCGAAGGCCTCGTTCATTTTAGATGAGATAGAGGGAGAGGCCCTGACAATGGCCCTTATGTGCCCCCACAGTCCATTAGGAATAGAAGGAGAACCTCATCCTAACATGAGCAAAGTTGAAGATCTTGTTCATTTTAGACGAGATAGGGAAAGAGGCCTTGACAATGGCCCTTATATGCCCCCATAATCCATTAAGAATAGGAGGAGAACATCCTCCTAACATGAGCAAAGTCGAAGGCCTCGATCATTTTCAACGGGATGAGAGGAAAGGCCCCAAAGACAGCTCCATTATGCTCAACAAACAATAGGAGACAAGATTTTCCCCAAGCTTCAACTACAACTTCAACCTCAACTGGAAACAAGATCTCTCCCGAGCTTCAACTACAACTTCAACCTCGACTGAAGACAAGATCTCCTCCGAGCTTCAACTACACCTTCAACCTCGACTGAAGACAAGGTGCAGAGCCCCGAAGAGGACTTCGACAGTCATCCTTTTTGTACTCCCTTCCTTCGAGTTTCGAAGTCGGAAGTAGAGGGACTATTGTTGGAGATAAATTCTGCTCCCATCGAAATTCAGTCTGACGCTTAGCCTAATGCAGTTGATAATTATGGAAGAGCTTCAATCGAAAATTTTCTTCCTAACAGCCGGACTCATTTAGTGGCCGAACTATCCCAGCGGCCAAATCCAACCAAACTTCTCAGCGGCTGAACTCCTTCCAGACTTCTCCAGCAGTTGGGCTCCTATGGAAGTTGAACTTCTTCCAAACTCCTCCAGCAGCCGAGCTTCTACGAAAGCCGAACTTCTTTCAGACTCCTCCAGCAGTCGAGCTTCTACGGAAGCCGAACTCCTTTCAAACTCCTCCAGCAGTCGGGCTTCTACGAAAGTCAAATTTCTTTCAGACTCCTCTAGCAGTTGAGCTTCTATGAAAGTCGAACTCCTTCCGGACTCCTCCTCCAGTCGAGCTTTTATGAAAGTCGAACTCCTTACAGATTGTTTCTTCAGATGGATTTCTATAGACGATCTCATTACTGAACGGTTATAATTATCATGATAATTATGATTATCATTTATCAAGATAATACGATCGACATTTATCAAGACAATCACGATCGGCATTTATTAAGACAATCACGATTGACATTTATTAGGATAGTTACAACAAGCTTCGTCTATAAAAAGAGATCCTCTAGATACATTTTCTCTAAGCTTTCTTCTTCTTTTTAAAACTCTGCCGAATTTTTCTCTGAGTACTCCATTTCTATTGGCCAGAAGAACTAACTTGACCGTCGGAGGGTCCTATCAGAGCCATCACCATCGACTCCAGATGGAATTTTATTTTGTAGATCACCAACAGTGATCTCATCTTCCTCGACTCTAGTTCGATCCGGCATCAACCAAATTCTGCATCAATAAAAACTATAAAAAGATTCTATCATACTCTGAGCCCAGCATCCGAGTCGGCCATGTGATGACTACTTACTGCTTAGGATAACGACCTAAAGAATATACAAGGTCTTAACATTTATTATAATCCTAAGATTCTATGAATACTATTAATTTTAATTCATAACAAATATTCCACATTAACAAATATTATATTTTATATAATTTATAAAATTGAATCATTCAACTATTATCGATGATGCTCTATCTAATCAATTATTTCAAATTGAGATCCCAACTTTAGCCAAGTACAAGCATCCTGTAACTCTGAAAAAGAAAAGATGAGGGTTGTGTACTTTACAGCCTAATAAGAATCCTCACACACTCATATCAATATAGGAGTATATTTTAAAAATAATAGATAAATGGTATTAATGAGAGAATATAAACCATGAAATCTTATGTCAAATATCCAATATAACTCAATATCGATATATACACAAACATGCATCATATACTATCAAATATCTATCTTTTTTAAAATTGATATACTACACATATATCAAGTAAAATATTTTTTATTTAATTATGATTTCATATATTATCATCTATATCTCATTAATATGATCCATATTAATTAGCTATTATTTTTAGGATTTTGGACTAATCACGGTCACGCTCTAGCTTATGACTGGCAAACTCAAGTACCACATTTCTGCCCGTAGTGGAGCTATTTTTAGTATTATGTTTCTACCTATAGTGGACTATTCTTAATATCATATTCCTGTCTATGGTTGACTATTCTCAGTATCACATTTCTATCTATGATGAGGCTATTCATAATTTAATGTGCTAGTCCAAACACCCCTTTCTTGATCATCAACTTATTAATCTCAAATATGCCAGAAAAATACTATAAATATTATATATTTTTTTAATTTTTAGTAGCTGGTATCACAATCCAAATCATCCAAAATATTATTAATAAAAATATATAATACTAAAGTAAAAGTAATCCTACTGATATAATCACATATCCATCAAAATAATCACATATCCATCAAAATCGATCACGACAATTAAAACCATGCAATGCATAATTAAATATATATATAGATATTTGTGTCCAAAAATTCTTATATCTATCGGTAATTGATTTAAATATAATAATTAATGAACTTCTTGATCTGTGAACTTGAAAATAAATTACTCCACTTGATATCTTCTTGTATAAATAGTTGTACCTTTATATTTTCAATATCAATATAAAAATTATAGGTGATCATAGATAATGAAAAAAATTATAGAAGATGACCATAATACTATAAAAATTATAGGTGATCATAGATAATGAAAAAATTATAGAAGATGACCATAATACTATGGATTCAAAACCACTCTCAGGGTCATCAATTGATCTAGGTTACTAAATACCTGGATCCTCCACCGATCCACAAGATTCCTAAAGAAAGATATCCATGAAGAGAGAGAAGAAATCTAGAGAGAGAATAAATCTAGAGAGAGAAATGTTAGAGAGAGAAGGTAGAGAGGAGAGAGGAAAGAGAGAGAAAATAGAAAAAATAGGAGAAAGGAGAAAATTTTAAGGCCGGCCACCTCCCATGGTAGTGGCTCCTGATGAGTGGTAGCCTTTGATGGTAGCAAACCCCCGGCAGCCTCAACCCTTGGCAGCCAAAGCATGGTCGATGATAGTGGCTACTTTGTTGGAAGGAAAGAAAAAAATAAAAATAGGTACAGCTTGGCCTCCTATGAAATCCGACGGTCAATGGCTCAATACGACTATCAAAAGCTCCCTAGAATTTAGAAAGAAGAGATGAAGAGGGGTAGGAGGTTAATACCTCAACTCCGAATTGACAGTAACTTGCCAGGGATGCTTGATAGAAAGAATCATCTAATCCTCATGTTTTCACTGATGATTGATTGGGAATTTGAGGGAGGTGGCTAAGAACTTATAGTCAAGAATCCTATAAGGTCCTCATGGAGTCAATAAGCCCTAGGATCCCTTTCCTAATTGAACTCAGGAGAGAAGGTCTCCATTAGGAGTCCTCTTTCACCTCATATGCTTAGCGCGTGAGGTCAAAATGTTCTTTTATTCTTTTGCTTTAAAATTTATATACAAATTTTTAAAGGGTCTGGGTTTTCATATTCTTCTCCCTCAAAATAATTTCAGTCTCGAAATTAGCATATGGCAAAGTTGAAATCTTAAGAGTACAAATTTCTTATCTTATCTTTGATCTCTTAAATAGCCTTCTTTACTCAAAAGAAATTCCAATCCTCTATTATAAGACCTAATAATAGGAACCAATATTTTCAATCAAATATAAATAACTTTTTTGTACACTCTGATCTAAATTTATCAAATTTTGTAGGTTTATCGATCAAATACCACTTTACATTAGAATCTATGAAAAACCCAACCTTCCTTTTCTTTTTTTTTAAATAGAACTAGAGTAAGAATTTAAGTTTCTTTGTTTTTACTATGCTTGAAGCATACTATATCAAAATTAAACCTCGATCCACTTTTTATATTTAAAACCATTGCATAAGCTTCACCACTCATCTTAAATCTAATATATCTAGAATTAATTTGAAGTAAGTTAATCCTTGATTTACTAGGAATCAATGAGATGATTCTAAATCAACCTTTTTTGTAAAATGATTAACTCAAATCTCTCCAACAAATTAGAAGATTTCAAGTCAATATCCTAACAAATAGAATCAATCTAATTGTTTCTCATAAAGCTTCCTTCATTAAGATCTTTAACACATATTGACAAACCTCTATCTATAATCCTTTCCCTTCCATGTTAAACTCATATAAGTTTCTCAAAATTAATTTCTTTATTTAATTTAACAATAATAGCAAAATACCCTATATCTACTCAAAAAAGTAAACTTTTGACTTGAAATTTAACATAACCCAAAAATCTCCAACAAATAAACAAAAAATCAAGTAAATTAGATCCAAATATAATAATTTAAATAACTAAAGATTCTTCTAAGATTTATGTCCCATGTCCTCATAATAAAATCAAATCCATCAATAAAACTCAATATATTTTTCATCAACATGCGAGTTTCATATATGATATTCAATATCGAAAAATATCCTTGACTCATACAATGAAATTCTTTTATAGGCCATACCTTAAATAACTTTTTTTCTAATAAATCCAAAATTTACAGCCAAATAGTTAATGACAAAATTAGAAGGCTATCAAGATCTAGGCACATATCAACTTAGGGATCCAAATCACCTAAATGATAATTTCATAAATATACATGATAGTTTACATATATAACCAACTCACTTAATAGACTTACTTCAATAGTCAGTACATCTCATTCTCTCATCCTAGGTCAAATTCTGCCTATTGAAGTTAAAGACATCAATTATCTCTTTATACTCATCGTATTTCACCCTCTATACATAAATTTGTCATGATACTTAATAAGCTTAAACCTTAGCTTTAAATCAATTTCTGCTACTTTTGTTATATTTTTAGTGATCATATCCTAAGCTCAAATATTACTTAAGTCACAATCTCTAGTGATCATAACCTAAGCTCTAATACCATTTTGTCACATGGCCAACTTGGATGTTGGGACTAGGATGTGATAGGATCAAAAGAGATGTAATCTTCAAGCTCTAGCAAAGATGATAATCTTATGGTCCTAAAGGATATGCCATCAAAATTTATTCTTCAAATGAATATTTTGCATTGCTACAGTGGCCATTATAACCATAATTATGGCAATATGTACTGGCTTGTAAAACAAGAACATAATTTTCTACAGTTAAATATACTATAGTATATTTATTCATATCTTAGAAATATAAATCGATGCAGATAAGTGGAAGCCAAACGTTGCTATACGGTGAAATCACTGAATGGTCCAGTTACCCACCCATTGATGTTTATAATATTGGGACCCCTAACATAAAGGTGAATGGGTGAACAGATAATTAGCCAACATGAAATTTAGTTTTCAATCGCCTGCTGTATGGTGAGTGGGTCATGAATACATAACCTATTTTATTACTTTAAGAATAAGAGATAAGGTCCATAAGGATACATCTGAAGAAGAAGAAGAAGAGAGAAAGTTAGTTGCATGGGTAACAGCTATAGTGTCGTATTATTGGTCATTATCACAATGCAACTAATTAATATATAATAACACCTAATTCTAGGATTTTTCTTTCGACAGAAAAGAGACGGAGAACCCGCCCATTCATTGAGATAATTCTAGGATGTTGTGTATGTTAAAAATAATTCATTTACTGAGGAAAAAAAAAAAGCAAAAGAGGTCAAAATCAAGGTGGCCTCTACCTTTTAAGCTCCACCACCGTTTCCATCAACCCTAGCTACCCACTTAGCATGCTTATATGGTCCGTTCCATCCAAAACCCCTACTTTATTTGATTTCTTGTTAGGTCCCACCCCTTGTTCTCCTTCATACAAACCATAGCAAGGGACATATACCTGTGAACCACTGTATCCAGTTCCAAGTACTGCACCAACACATGCCACGCTGGGGACATGAAGTCATCTTTGTTTTGATGCGACGAGACCTTGGTAAGATTGGGCATGTGGACGAGGATCTCTACTGATAGATTGCCCAAACAAACCCTTCTTTGATGAAGAAGAATGTTGGTTAGATATACGAGAGATCTATGCAAACATCTGTCTAGTCTTATATCAACTGTGCACTAGATAAATCTTGGATAAACATATAGAAACAAAATACTTAAATAATACATTCTTGTTAGTCTTTTTGGTGAGGCCTTGAGTTATTATAAATAGCATCCTAGCGAACTCGGTCTATAGCCGATATGTACCGAGAAATACTACCACATAGACCAAGAGTTAGTTGTAGTGTATGTGATTAAATTTGCCATACTTATGATTTGGTTTGAATGCATTTGAACCATTAGTTTGATAAGAATGTCAGAACTTAAATAGGGAAAATATGTGTTGATCCATATGGATATCTATTTAGTCCTACTTTGACTATACACTAGTTGATCTTGAACATTTTTATAAAATCAAAAAATCTAAATAATATATTCAGACTAGTTATTGTCATTGAGATTCTGAGTTGTTATACTATCTAAAGGAGTTTACCTAACACTCCTAACCACCCCTACATATTTTGTTAAGGGTATTTATATAAAATCTGGCATATAACTAATTGAGCTAGTTAATAGTGTTTTTTCTTCATATGATCTTATTCTTGGTTTCGAGAGTATGAATTATTCTCAATTTTAGTTTTCTGTTTTTCTTAGCTTTTTTCAGTTTCGACGTCATGCAAATGAGCTTAATAGCGACACTAGCATGAAGCCAAAGGGTCCAACAACGAGTGATATAGTGGAAGTCACCGACAATGTTCATGATCTCATACGTGGTTGCTGTGGATGGTGAGGGTGCTGCCAGTAGAGGAGGTAAAGGGGGAAAGAAGATGATTTCTCCAGTAACAACTAGTCCATTGCTTCTTATTTTTCTTGAAAAAAATCTATTGGTCCAGTTCCATCTATGATAACCTGAATTATTTTACCATACAAATCTCAAAGCAACCCTAAGGAAAAGGAAGAAACAAACAAAGAAACAAAGAAGACTCCCAATGGGAGTCTTCTTCCATATGATTTCATTGGAGAGGAAACCGAATTCGGGGAGGATTTAGCCTTCCCTCCATCCTATAAATCTCCCCCTCCATCTCCTAATGTTATCCAAGACAAGCTCAGCCAACCTCCCTCTTTCTTTCTTGTTTTGATATTTTTCTTAAACCCATGCTCACTAGAAATTGAAACCAAAAACACCATCAGAGCCGAGGTAAGAGCTCCTACCTTCCTTCTCTCTTTATTCTCCATTTTTTCATGCCCCTAGGGCTCGCTGTCGGCCACCAGCTTGGCCGAAAAATAGTCCAAAGGAGATCCTCTATTTTCAGATATTTTTTCCTTGATTTTTTCGTTGTCAGAATATCGTTGTCGGCTGTCCACCACTATTTGCCATTAGTTGCTTACTGCCAGACCTCTGGCTATGCCGCCACCATCCACCGAAGCACGAACAATCAAGCCCCAACTCCCTCCCTTGTTCGGCCAAGAAGAAAAAGCAGAAAAGAAGAAGAAGAGAAAAGAAAAGAAAAAGAGAAAGAAAAGGATTCTCTCTTTCTCCTCTCTCTAGAAATTCTCTCTATCCTTTTCTTTCTCCCTCTATATAATCATGGACCACATTATTAAACTTGAGATGTCTTTCCAAAAAAGGCCTAAAATTACCTTGAAATTCATGCAGTAGGTTGGATTCCAACCCAATTCTTGTCAGAAATTTATAGCATCTAATTACAATTAATCCCTATTAAGTCATCCCAATATGATCCTTGATAATCTCAATCACGATTGCTTTTTCTAAAGAATATAAAGATTCTCTCCACTTTCTCTCGCTACTTTCTCTCCTCACCTACTTTCTCTCTCTAAGAAGATCAAGAGACTTCAGTATTGAGCCATGTCTTCTTATAAGGACCCATCTTGACTCCTATAAGATAATCTAAAGTTGCTTTAAAATTCATGCACTACTACAAAAAAGGACTACGACAGTGGTTCGTAACCGCTGCAATAGCTCAAAAAATTACTGCCATGGGATTCGTAACTGCTGTCATAGTCTAAAAAATCGTTGCCATAGGCTATGGTAGCGATTTTCTAACCGCTGCCACTGCGGTCGTCGCCGTCGCTCTATAACAGCGATTGTTTGAACTACTGCCATAAATGGCCTATTGCCGCGGTTTATAAACCGCTGTAATATATCGACCTATAACAGTGATTATGTAACCACTGCCATAGGTTATCTATGGCAGTGGTTACATAACCGCTGCCATAGGTAATCTATGGCAGCGATTTCTTAACTGCTGCCATAGGTCTAATGCAGTGGTTGGCATCATTTGCACCACGGATCTATGGCAGCGGTTGGCACGAATATAACAGCGGTTATAAAATCATTACCGTAGATCTTTTTATAATTAAAAAAATTAAAATTTTTATTTATATATATATTTTATCTAATAAATATAGATATATAATATAAAAAATATAATAAACATAAAAATTATTTTAAAATATTAAAATTTTATTATCGAATAAAATTTATTATAATATTTTTTTAAAAAAATAAAATACATCAAAAATTTTCTAAATCTACATCGTCGTCGTCGTCAGGAGTTGGAGCTGGAGCTGGAACTAGAATACGGGCCAACATATCCTCGAAGTTCGTGACTCTAAAATATGCATTGAGCGTCGACATCATGTTTCTCACAATGCCCTCCAGATGAGATGCGCGCTCCTCAATCCGATCTGCTCGCGTCGCAGCATGATTTGCCCATACCAACACCTCCTCAAGCTTCTCCCAATTGACGACATCAGAAGTTTGTAAGGAGACGTTCGCCTCGAACCAGTAGCTCGTCAACGTGTGTTCGGACCTGCATCGGATCCTCTCAAAGTGCTCAGGCCCTAAGACCTGAGATAGATGGTCATGGGGCTCAGAGATATCCGAGCCCTCGCTCGCGAGCACATCTAACTAATTTTATAATTATAAATTAAAATAAAATTTTATAAAAAATATTTTAATACTAATCATATATATTAATATATTTAATACTTATAAAAATACGCCCGAACGTTACGTTCATCGACTTGCCCATCTTGTCCGTGTGGCTGGATCGAAAGATCTCGCTACGATTAGGCATCACTCCATCTCTCATCAATTATAATAAAAAATAAATTTATCAAAAAGATGATAAAAAATATGAATTTAATTTATCTAGTAAGATTTATAATTAATTACCTCTCTATGCACACGACTGGCCATAGACTCGCGGCCTAGAGTGTGCGTATACTCCTGGGCTGCACGGTTCTCTTAGTTCTGACGGAAGATAGCCTAACAAGTATTCAAATAAATAATAAATATTTAAAAAATATTTAAATAAAACTTTAAGTGTATTAAAAAATTTAAAAGTTAGAAATTTTATCTTGAACTCCTAGCTCCTCCAGTGTCTAACCATCCTCTCCCACTGACTCGGAGGATAGTTCTATATCTAGGGAGCAAGCTTCTTCGGAGTGTCTCGTCGGTACTCGAGCCATCCTCTATGGAGCTTGACTTTGTAACTCCGATATAACTCTCTGATCTTCCTTAGTCGGGCATCTCGAGCCCTCTCATGATCGAGAAAGTTATACCTCCTCTGCACAAATTTATCAAAAATCAGTTACAAAATTATTTTAATCAAATATATATAGTGTAAATATATAAAATACATAAATATAACTAAGATATACGTACTTACCCATATCTCCTCCCATATCCAGTTCCTGACGATAGCATCCATCAAACGTCAGTCTCTGGGCTCTATGAGAATGATGTCCGACCGCCTCACAAGCACTCCAAAAAAAAATGCATCTTCCATGCGGTCTTCCCTTTCAACCTTTCCTCCATATTGTAATAGACCATCACCTGATACTGATGGTTTCACATGTGTGCCATATATGTAGAACCATAAAATATCTGGCTGGATGATGCATCTGCAATGCAAATACGTTATGCAAATATATAAGTGTACAAATACTATATAAAAAATAAAGTTATGCTAATATAATAAAAACGTACACTCAGATGCCTACGTAGTAGCATATGTCTCAGATATGAATGATGGTAGAGGCTCAGCTGTCGATGGAGTAGATACCGGTAGTGGAGGTCCTTGAGCAGTCGATATCGAGGTGGATGGAGTATGCTCCGATTGCTCCTCGGATGCTGAACTGCGCATAACCCACCAAGGGATAGGGGTGAAAGCTAGATGGCATTTCAGTGCTATCGTGATCTGCAACGTTAATGAATATTAATCAATATAACATGTTGAACAACAATATTAGTATAGCATCAATAAATAGTCTCTAATATGTACACTAATCAATTGACGGGTCTATCATTATGCAATGCAATAAACAAAAGCAACAAGATATAAACATCCAAAAAATGTTATGCAATAAATTCTACAACATGAATTACATTCATAAATAATTAAGGATGAGCAACAGTCATAGATCCGATCTCTTGCACGAACCTTAGTGTTAATCTAGAAACCTGAAAGAAGAACAAAGTAAATGACGGTGGCACCTTAAGGCTTAAAGTTGGAATCTTAGAGAGATAAATCAAATTCTATTCGCTCAGAAGTCGAGCCGACTATGTGCCTGAGATAGCCGGCTCCATGCCTGAGACATCCAGCTTGGGTCCTCCCCCAACCAGCTCGACTGCGTATCCGAGCCAGCTTGACTGCGTATCCAAGACGGCTCGACTATGTGCCATCCCCTCGATCACTCCCTCTCTCGATCTCTCTCATCAGCGACGGCGGCGAGGCCGAACCTCTTCCTTCCAACTTTTCTATCTCTTGATCTTCCTCTCTCCCTCTCTCGATCTCCCTCGCCGATGAGGCTAGACCCCATCCCTCCTCTCACTCTCTCGATCTCCTTTGCCGATAATGCCGGACCCCATCCCTCCCAGTGATACCGATGAGGTCGGAACCCCCTTCTTCCCAATGATGGCGGTGAAGCTGGATCTCCTCCTCTCGATCTCCCACTCTCCCTCTCTCGATGATAGAGGCAAGGCCGAACCCGCTCCCTCCCTTCCAGCTCTCGGTCTCCCTTACCGATGGCCGACGAGCGATCGGCCCTTCCTCCCTTAATCTGTCATGGCCTCTCAGTCTCTCCATTTCTTAGTTTCAGATCCCAGAATCGGATCCGATCTTTTGGGATCCATTAGAGTCCGGGTCTGATACTTCAAGTACAGACCAATCAGGATATTCGTAGATTCGGAATCTGGTATCCAGTAATTAAAATTAGATCCAGATATGAATATCTCAGGTTCCGATCTGAATCCAATCCATTGACAGATCTAGTCTATAGTCGCTGATATGACATAGTCCAAGGCTACCGCCACGGCACGATCCAAAAATTATGGCATACAGATAATTATAATATTTATAATAAATATTTATAATATTTATTATAAATATTTTATAAATTAATATAAATATACATGATTAATAAATAATACTATAAAATTTTTTTTAAAAAATTATACCTATGGCTTATAGAGAGTGGATCGTACCGAAAAGCTCCGAGGGTCACCGACGACGATGCTAGAGGAGGACGATAGTACCCTAGAGGTAATCTACGAAACAAAAATAAGATAGTGAAGATACAGAAGAGAAGAAAGAAAAGAGA